>JANHFL010001087.1:233486-255693 GCA_032468155.1 Oxyrhabdium leporinum
AGAATAATTCAACCATGAATATTCAGCTAACAGGCAGTTTATCTATCTATTCAGTCTAAAATTCAGAATTAAAGGATGGCAGCTGGTGGACCATTTGCAATGCCATTTAGCCGAACAGTGGATACAGTAACCAACCAATCATAGTAACCAACCAACCCAGACTGTGACTTAGAATATTAAGCGTAAACATATTACTTCTTTACTGATCCAACTAATTAAACAGTCATAATATTTCAGGAAAATGATACAGAGAAGTAGGTATTGAGGGGAGCAAAGAAACTTGGGAAAGGATTTTATTTTGCTCCACTGTGTATGCAGGGTATTTATAATTTGGGGTATTGTAGTAAATAAAACAAAAACACAGCCAAATGTGGTTTGCCATATCAACTGGTATGCGTAGCTAATATTCAACATGGTTTAATGTGCTATATAAACACGCTCTAAGTATTGACTACCCTGTATTTTAGTCTTTATTGACAAAATATTATTTTTATTTATAAGATAATGGTATTTCAGAAGACATATTTCTATTATGGAATTTTCTTCTGGTGTTACTGTTAGTCTTGAGCCCATTTTGCTTTTAGCATCAAATGAATACATACATTTGTACAAATTAATTATCTATTACAAACTGTCTTCATAACACAGTATGATACATATGTTCTCAGAATTTACTGGTGCTCTCTCACAGATCAAGTTAATATAGTTATAGTATATTTATATAGATTTATACACAATATAAAAATAAATTTACAAAGTTAAAAACATCCAGCTAACTGTAATGATTAAAATTTTCACAGCTTTATTGTTTTTAGACTACATAGTTCAGTATCTAGGGAAAGTAACTTGCTATTTATCCTTGTTTCAAATGAAGATTTCTTGACTGGTTACCTAATTCTTCGAGTTCCCACATATATGGATCCATTCCACCATAACTGTAGCCTTCATATCGTTCCTGAGACCCCCCATCATTTCGGTCATCGTCTCGTCTCAACAGTTTATTTTTTGCTTTTTTTGCTTTTTGAACAAGATCTAAACAAGAAAAAATAGTAGATGTCACAAATTCTGTTTATAGATTTAAACGTAATAGTTAAGACTTGCTTCCTTAAAGTTGCCACTGTGATAAAGTGGCGAGCCAGTGATTAGCTTGGAGTATGTCCCTGCACTCGATTTGCAATTTTCAGAACTCCTCAGAATGGACTGGCCATGATTTTTAAACTTTCGTTTGGATGAGAAAATTTAAGAGCAAAATAGCATGTCTTAAAAACAACCCACCCACCCCCAAAAAAACAACCAAGGGCTGCATTTTCTAGATGAGCAAGCTAAAGTGGCAAAACGGAGACCTTAAATCTTCGTTTAAAATTGGCAGCTTTTTCATTGGCAGATATCATAGCATTTTTTTCTGTTCTCCCATAGGAATGGGATATACGGCACATTATTCTAAAATTTGTAAAAAAAATTCTGAATATGAAAAGAATTACAAAAATTCCCATAAAGCACAACCCTGAAAAAAGAAATATACTTGGTCCAACCTGTATGGGAATACAAATGTATCAATTAGCCAAGCAGTCCAATTATTGGCAGCCCACAGGAATATTTTGTACCCGGTTATAGACTTAATTCATGAAACAATTTGTGCAATAAGAACACTGGACAAAGCAGAAGGCAAGAGCACTTTAAAGGTAAAACAATGACGCATTTAACAGCCTTCAGAGAACTGGGAAACAACTTATAACAAGTGAAGGAAATTAACAGTTCAACACAACCACATGTTCTTTGCATTTTATTGTGAATGGGTTTCTACCAGTAAGTGTATAGTTATTTAAAGGGGGGGGGGGATGCCCAATAATTAGCATATAAACATATTACAATTATTTTATCTTTATGGCTACTTCTATTCTTAAGCTCTTGTTACTAAGTTGTGTAGCCAGTGATGGAAATTGTGTGATGACTAAGGGCTGTTTACATGCCACTTTCGATCCCATCAGAGTATTCCCAAGAATGACTCCGAATGTCTGAAAATATAATCAAACTCAATGCGTCAAAATCACCATGGAAATCAGCAAGACCTACAGCTAGAGGTAGCTTGACTTAGTCTGGGCCCTTAGAGACAGAAATACACATGAACTTAGAAACATTAATATGTATTGTGAAACAATGTGTCGCGTGTGGCTAAAATGTTATGTAGTAAACAGCACTAAACTGATATTAACAATTATTAATGAATTTGTACCGGTTTCCCAAAATCATGGTATCAGACGATTATATACAGCGTTTTTCCTGTATTCTTTGGGCACCCTGGTTAAAGTATCTCTTTTGTTCTGATTAAAGCAACAAGCCACTTGAAAACCAGCAGGAATGTCCAAGTTACTTAGGTGGTAACTTGGGGGCCAGCATATAGCTTAGCTATGCACATCCTTCATTGATTAAACTAAAGGGAATTGCCTCATGTACTTAAGAAATATCCAAACACCCATCCAATCACAAATCATCACTTCATCCAGAGAAATCACAGCCTTCTAAGTAGCCCTCACTCTCACAATCAGCTAAAGTAACAAACTTCCAAAGGTTTCAAGTCAATCTTTATTACTTTCAGGTTTTTAATGCATTGCATTATTTCCTCTGCTTAATTGTGAGTGATCTTTTCTTCAAATGCTCCACTGTTTCATTAAAAGTGTCTTTTGCGTTTGTGTCCAAGAGCTCAAATTTTGTTTTCTTAGTCGAAAGCACTAATTTTAGGTTTATAAAGGCTTTATTGTGCCAATTTAAAAAAAAATGACTTTTGTGATTAGAGAAAATATTTCTTTTTGTCAATCTTGCTCTTCAGATCATCACTGAATAAGTAACATTATGCAGCAGAATTGTGGACAATTACTCCACAGTCCAAACCTCTGCACTTGTCACATTCATTTTTGTTTATTTTCACCCAGTAAACAACAGAAAATTTAAATATGCATTCACATTTGCATACAATTAGTGTTATTTCACTTGTAACATGGACAGCTTCTCCACACAGGAATAGAATATTGAAACATAATTTGACCAGTAATTCTTATCTTTTGCATAGATGGTACATATCTATTACTTTATAAACAGCTAATATTAAAGATTCACAAAGGATTTACAGACAATATATCTATTTGTCTTCTTGGTACATTGACCCTATAAAACAGTTTGTGGATTACTTTTTATAGTAAAAGGGCATTTAAATCCACATTGAGAGGCTTCCTGAAATATAAGTTATTGGGTTTATCATAGTTGCACCAAAGGAAATAGCATTCTGTTGTTTGTTCTAGGATATGTAATATCAAGGTAGTCCTTGATTTACCACATTATTTAACAACTGTTCGAGGTTACTGTGCCCATGGAAAAGGCATTTTATGCCTGTAAAGCACTTCTGACCATCATAAAACCCCGCCCTCACGAGACCACAATCTTACAAGCACCCTGCGATCACGTGATTGTCATTAGTAATTTTCTCTGCTGGCTTCCCCAGAAAGTCAATGGGAGGCAGGCAGGGAAGGTTGCAAGCTGCTGTCAGCTGCCGAGAGGACTCCTTATCATCTCTGGGGGCTGAATGAAAGAGATGCCTGATGAGGGGAGCTGAATTCCTTTGGCGGGATGGAGAAAGAGGGTCCAGATCCCCGAGATCTGTTTCTGTAGCCCATCAGAGCACTTCCTCTCTGTGCATGGATGGAGCTGAACTCCTTAAGCAGGATTTGGCGTGGTCACAACTGTGATCATAATTCAAGGATTACTCAAACACAACAGAGTAAGTGAAAACACTCTGCTTTCGACATATCTAAACTCCTTTCATTCAAAGTTCATGTGTGGACATCATCAATATGCCTCCCCATGAATTATGAGTGTCAACAGAATTGCCATAAAAGGAATGGTAACATTATTTGCATTTCTAATAAATAGAAAATTATCACCTATGTTAATACACAGGAGGGCTTTTTACATGGAGGGGATGATTTAGGCATATTTAAGAATGAAATGAGTGCCTTAAAAAGGCACCCATTATATTTTAGGACCCTCCACCCCCTCAAAAACCAGTTGCATACTCCTGTTATGCAACTAATAATTGGCTTTCTATTCATCTTAATACAGGCCTACTTACTTCTAGAAAGCGACTGCCAATATTCATATGTAGTAAGCAAAAAAGATGTGTGTTACATACATAATAGGAACTAGAACACTTACTCTTTAATTGTCCTTTAACATCTCTGTCTTCACTTGCATGTTCTTCATAATGAGACTGGAGCTGTTGAAATGACTGCAGATCCTTCAGACACAGGGGGCATAGAAAGCCCTCTCTCACCTCCCCAGGATCATCAAATGGAGGTGTGTAGCTTGTTGCCATAATGATCCAAGGTCCCTGAAGCTATTGCTTTTCTCCAAATCTCAGATGTTATGGAACACTGTATGCCATGAGTAAAGAAGTGGACATACAGTGAGGAAATAGTTATTGTTCTTATCTTTTCTGCAAAGCATTCTCCTGAAACAGATGCAAAGAGTAGTTTTTAATGGGAGAAACTATTTGATTTGATAAGTATATTTCCTCTAATATGTTAATAATGCTTTAATGGTTTACTTCAGAAGACCAAGGGGTAGGCAATGTGGTTCTCATAGTTGCCAAGATGTCTTAGATAACTCCTTTAAATACCTACTACGATTCCTAAATTTTTAATACAAATTAGGTAAATATGAGGCTGGAATGCTGCAAAATGACCTCCCTCATTGTATATGTTTACAATGATGCCTTTTGCTTCTCCGTAGATCTCACTAAGATTATAGAAAGTATAACATGGGGATACTTTATGTTCTGGTAAACAGACATTTTGTAGACTGTTGCAATAATAGAACAGCCTTAACAATGTTTTAACAAGCAAGCCACAACAAGCATGATGCATCCACCACATGCTTTCAAAATTCTAGTGTATCCCAACCCAAGAAGATTCCATGTCTCTGAAACAGACCTATATTTCTGTTCTGGAATACATACATTAAATATTTCATCGGTAAGGAAAAATATTCTTTTTATGTCTTTGGAAGCCGTTCTAAATTTTGCAGCACAAGACAGTTGTCCCCAAACTGACACCATCCAGATACTTGAAAGAATAAGTTCCTCAGATCATTATCTATGCTATCTGATTTGAAGAGTTTAAAACTGAAATAGCTGTTAAAGGGCAAGGCTAAATTCAAAGAAACAGAAAGCAGTGTTTCCTTTAGATATTTTTTTTAAAAAGATTGGAATGAAAAAGAAGACGATTTTAAAAGCAAACTGTATAAATCAATCAAGCCACAGGGGAGTGAGAAGCCACAGCCACTCTCACTGTGCTGTACTCTTATGACCACTGCAGCTGCCTCATGAAGGACCAGGCCAAGTGAGATAAAAATGAAACGAGAACTTTTCCCTTTTGGGCCTAATGGAAAAAGAACTGGAGAAAACATTTGGAACTCTGTTATTATATACGTTGACAGCAGCAAGACTATTGTATGCACAAAAATGGAAGGATACTTTGATTCCTACTATGGTTGCAGAAGCTGATAGAGTTGGCTGAAATGGCAAAATTGACTATTAAAGAAAAGAATATAAGTACTTTTGTTTCCACATGGAGACCACTTCTGAACTTCGTGCTTGATGTGGAAAAGAATGATTTTGGGTTTTACCGAGTAGACTGATAGATCTTTACGGAAATGGCTTGTTCATATTATTATGAAAAAGCACAAAGTTGTGATCTGATGTTCATGCCTTATTTTACTGTAACAGAAAGAGTCAGAAGTCAATGCTTCTTTTTCTTTCTTTTTTCTTTATCTTTCCTCACTTCTCTTCCCCCTATTCTCCCCTACTGCTTTTCTATTTACTTTTGAATTTTGTATTTTACAATATTTTATAACTCAATAAAAACGTTAAACCTAAAAAAAATAAAAAAAAATAATAATGAAGGACCAGGCCAGACATGTCTTGCCAGCAGGAAAAGAAGGTAACGAAGATCAGCTGATGTGGTGGAGCAAGACAGCCTAGGCTCAAAATACAGGGTGGCAAGGGTGGCTACAGCTCCTTACCATACTGCTGGGCTGACCTGGGCCAGCGGAACATAGGACAGCAGGGTCTTTGAAGGGCAGGGCAGTGGGGGGAGCTATGGCTTCTCATTAACTGCTAGGCTGGGCTAGAGCAGCTGCAGCTTCGCACCATACCTCTGGGCTGGGATGCGCTGGAGCAGCCGTGGCTCCATGCTGCTTTGCCGGTCAGGGACTTCTTTCAGCTCTAGACCCGTGTCAAGCCAAGAACCCCCTGAACCACAGTGCAGCAAGCAGTTCCCAAAGCAAGCAGTTCTCGGGCTCTTGCTGCCCCTTAGGCAGGGTGCAATGTAGCCAAAAGGGCAGAGATGGGAGTAAAGTAGGTTGGAGGGACTTTAAGGGGAGGAAATCCCTTACTTTGAATAACAGGCTTGGGACTAGAAGGTCCCAAGCAGGAGGAGCTTGGGTCGGGATGGGTCCTTGGCTTATAATTGGTGGGATTTGGTTAACAGCAGTGAAGAGGAGTGCCATCTCCAAATGATGTGGTCACGTGGCATGGTGCTTTATAACCACATTGCTTATTGAGGGAAATTCCACTCCCAATTGCAGTTGTAACTCAAAAATTAGCGGTGTCCAACTTGCCTGAAGTAAATACCTGTGACATTCAGAAAATTTTCCAGGCCAAATCACCAATCATATAAATTCATAATTTAAAGAAGTTACAGTTAACTTTGTCACTAGAATAATATGTCACAAGCGAGAAATAACAGAATAGAACAACAGACTTGGAAAGGACCTTGGAGGTCTTCTAGCTGAATCACTTGCTCAAGCAGGAGACTCTGTATCATTTCAGACAAATAGCTCTCCAATCTCTTCTTTAAAATCTCCAGCACCCACAACTTGGAGGCAAGCTGTTCTATGATTAATTGTTCCCACTATCAGGAAATTTCTCCTTAGTTCTAGGTTGGTTGTCTCTCCTTGATTAGTTTCATCCATTACTTCATATCTTGCCTTCAGATGCTTTGGAGAATAGGCTGACACCTCCCCCCCCTTCCCTGTGGCAGCCCCTCAAATGTTAGAAGACCAGCTATCATATCACCGTTAGTCCTTCTTTTCACTGGACTAGACATACCCAATCCCTGCAACCATTCTTCATGTTTTAGCCTCCAGCCCCCTAATCATCTTTGCTGCTAAATAAGGCATATAAAGGTAGCATAGGAAAAAGTTATATTATTATCTGGATAAGCCAGGCCTGTAAGACAAAAGACCTAAGTACGTAAGGTATAATAAAAAGGAGTCATGCTAATCTGTAATTTTTCCATCATTAGCTGTCTCAACTTCTTTGAATATCACACATACCCATCCACAGTGACTGATGTACATTTAATGCAAAGCATACCACTACACTCATCTCCTATTATTAAGCCTCTTCCCTTTTTCCTTCTTTTAATTACATAAGGTGTGAGCAGCTTTTGGACTCAGATGTCCTTTTGTGAGGCATCCAGATTTCCCTCCAAATGTGCTCTGTATTCCAACTGTTGGAATTGCAGACCCCTGGCAGATGATGAGGGGGGAAAATGTAGACTAAAACAAAATTAGCATTCTTAAAAGTAGATTTAAAAAAAAAAAAGGTTTCTAATAATCTAAAATAGAACACAAGAAAGTAAAACACAAAAAGAAATACAGTTAAAGCAATCTCATTCCGGCTCCAGGTTGACTCAGCCTTCCGAGGTGGGTAAAACGAGGACCCAGATTGTTGGGGGCAATATTTGCTGACTCTGTAAACCGAGGGCTTAGTAAAGCGGTATATAAGTCTAAGTGCTACTGCTATTCCAGTCTTCTACGGTATGTTGGCATCTTAGTCACACTCGGAATGGGTTTTCTACTAATTCACTGTCCAAATCTTGCCTCTTCCAGTCCATAATTTGATTCTATCAACAAGACAGTCGAGGCACCCAATTCCGAGACAAAAGCGGACTGATGATACCCTTTTCTCCAAAGCAGGATATATCTACCGTCAACAACCGCAAGGTAATAAGTTATTTGACAGAAGCCATTTCGCACCAATACAAGGACGGAGGCTGCTCGTTACTCATCCTTGTTTTCCGCCACTGAGCTCCCAACCCAACCCGTCGGGAGGAAAAAGGTAGTAAGAACCGATACTCCTCTGTGTTTTTAACATTAAAAAGGGCGGAGACGGCAGAACGAGCAGAAATGGCTCCTGGGATGGGGAGGGGCAGCCCGAGCATCGTAGAGATGCCGAAAAGCAGGAGTCTGGGGGCGGCCGCCAGCCCTTTGCTCCTTCACCATCACCCCGGAACCCGCAAGCCGCCCCACGGGCACCGAGACTGGGAGAGAAGCGCCAAGAATGTGGCCAAGGGGAACAAAGCCCCGATGCCAGGCTCAGGGCAGGGCGAGCAGGAACCGCAAGGAAGGGCGGCGAAGAAGGGTCTCCCTCTCTGGCGACTTAACGCCGCACCAGACCCGTGCGCCCCTGCGGAGGGGAGAGAAAGCGGGCCCGCAACGCTCTCACCTCAGCCTCCCCGAGGCGGCGGCCCCGACGGCCGAGGGATCCAATCCCGCCCCGGTTGCCCAGGAAGCGACAGGGCCCCCTCTCCAGGCAGCGGTCTGTCGATCGCGGAAAAGCCGATGGGAAGCAGGGCAGCCGCTAGGCCTACGCGGAGAAAGGGCTGGTGGAGAGGAGCGCCGAACAGTCGATGGGAGGGCGGAGGCTGCAGCTCCCGGGGGCCGATGGCGCTCGCCTGCGCCAGCTGCTGGAAGAGGCTGCGGGAGGGCGCGAGGCACCTTCGGGAGGGCGTCCTGCTAGATTTCGGGCTGCAAAACTCCGGATGACCACCGGAGGACGGCGTTATAATTTTCCGCAGCCCAGGTTGGGAATCCAGGCCGATTTCGCTTGGATCAACTACGTTAGGCGGAACGAGGGTTTTCTAGAACAGATTGGGAAGCTGGAAATATATTAACGACGGAAGGAGGCAGCGCGAAATCGTTCGCTAGCAGGAGTCGGGTTCGCTTCACTCTTCCAGCCCAGCACCTGGGTTGACATCGGAAAATTAAATAATAAAATTAATAAATAATAAAGTTAGCTAAATAGTAAAAATGAAATAGCTAGTTTTTCAGAGTGAGTCCGGCAGAAAATTCGGGGGCTATAATGTTGACCGGGAAAGTAAAAGGCGCAACATTCTTGGAAAAGTAGTTCCCCCAAACATCCGGTTTTACTGCAGAAACCAAATGGATTGTGGCAAATGGAAGTTGAGCACGACTAGGAAAAAGATGATTTTAGAAAACTTGATCTCAAACCTGATAGGACCCAGTAACGTTTCGATGTCCTGGTCTACAGTTCTCATCATCTGAAACAAGCACAGCCAATGCAGGACAACAAGGATTAGGCAAGCTGCAGATCGTTTGAAAGGCTGTGATTCATAAAGCTGCAGGTGGAGAAAGGTGAAGATTTTTCACCATAGCCACACACTTATTACACAAAAGTAGTGGTGGCCATAAAACCCTCAGACCCAGCTCCTACAACACTTGTAGTGATGTCTGTTTGGTGTTGATTTTACGTACTGAGTGTGTAAGAAGGAATAAATCCCCACCCCGTTATCCCAAATAAAATATTTATAAGGAAAAGCCTTAGAAGTATTAGCCATAAGGAAAAGCCTCAAAAAAGCCAAAAGACCAAGACGCTAATAATAAAATCTGCCAGAAACCCATTCCACATTCCAGCCAGACACCTAAAGAAAACATTGTAACAAGAAGCTAACTGCAGATACTCGCACTAAAGGAGATACTGAGCTTAATTAAAGAGGAAGCCAACTATCTTCATGGCTCCATTCATAAGCAAAGCAAATACTGCCAGCAGAACTCCACTCAAGACAGGATATTTCAAAACCGCTTACAGCAATTTCAACAGTTAACAAAAGCAGAGTGATAGGATTAGAATAAGCAGCCCCTCACCCAAAAATCTAACACAGGACGTGACCATCAGCCACAATAAGAATTACCCAGCACCTTTTCAGAACACAAAGCCCATATTGCACAAATCCCAAACTTCAAAGTTACAGAACCACATAAGAACCCTTTCACTCACCCAGTTGGTTGGTCAGCTGTCCTAGAACTGCACGCTGTATGTGTGTAGGTTCTGTTCACCAATAAACTTTTTTTTTTCTAATTAGCCTCCATTTATTTCTGGCTTGGAACTGGAACTGGATATTCCAACAAGTGAACCCAGCCATTGTACTTTGTAAACTATGCTTTTATTAGCACAATCTGGAACCCAACCAGTTGTCATTTACTGTTTTTATTATATTCACAAAAATCTGAAATCACTGCTGCCAGGTCTAGCTGATGTTGGCCTTCATATTCACTGAGTTCTTCCCAAGACCCTAGGATGTTGTAATGTATTGGTGTAGTATAATATGTATGGATCCCGGTAGTGTGATCTATTGTAATTGACAGATGAGAATTTTGTCAATGCATATGTGTCATCCAAGGTTTTTTGGTATGGCATCCAGTGTGCTTTCATGTCAAGGGGAGACCTAAAACTCACTATCTCCTAGTTTCTAGGCCAGCATCTTTTTTACTACACCAAATTGATTCATTTATTTTTCAAACTAATCTGATCCATAGTAGTGTGATGCCCATTTGTGAGGGGGCTCTAGTGGAGGGAGGGGGGGCCTTGGATGACACTGCAGGAAATGCTGTTCATCTTTCTTTCTGATGCAAAGCTAGCTCACCCTCCTTGGCGTACTTTGGGAAGCACGTGAGTATGTACCACAATAGAGCTAGTAGCCAAACTACTACTCTGCATTAGCATTGTAACCACTTGACTAATATAACAATGCCATACACTAATCATCATCATCATTCCCAGAATAAAGGAAATATTAACTGACAGAAAGTATTTGCGCTACAATAGAGAAGGAAATACTAGAGGACTAGTGGAATACTCAACATCAAAGATACCCATCCACAAACCATGAACTCTGAAGTAATCTTCCAAAACCACCTTGTAAATCCTATTATCTAACATTCTTTTGAAGAAGAATGCATAAATTTGAATACATTTTGAATGCAAAGTTTTAAAATCGGTTTCACAAGGCTAATTATTATTTTACAAAGCTGTCTATGGGAAAGTAATTTGATAATGCCACTAGGTGGTGCAGTTAGCACATATGAATAAAGGCATGTTTCTTTTCTTGTTCTATCAGACAGGACAATTAATGTGATGGACAGTATTTTTTATATTTTTTTATAATTAGTATACTAGTCTGTTATATTACAGTTTACAACAAACCCATTTTTATTATTAACAGATCATATTTTTGACTTCTCTCAGAGTATTTTTCTTTTGTTTGTATTTTGGTGTATGAAAACTACACATACGCACACACACACACACACACTTAAGAGAAGTTTTAATAAAATACATAATCCGAGTTATTTTTATAACTATCTGGAATGCCTCATAGAAGATAAGATAAAATATTTCAGTCCAATAATTTGGAAAACAAAGTTAAGGAGCTTTGAATATTTAGTCAAAAAAATCCTTCTTTCGGAAGATACAATGCCTTTAGATCTGCTAAATTGTAGCTTGTTCATCTATATTCACAAGATATTGAATATTCATTAAATTATATAAAGCAGAATTATTGGAAAGAGGGGAAACCTGGTAAATTATTGGCTTCTAGAGTGAAACAAGAAGAATAATCTGATAATGTTTCTACCATTTAGGTCTCAGGTTGATGTATTTAGTTATTGTAATTCAATAAATTAAAGTTTTTGTAGTCAACTTTAAATTGGATCTTGTGGATTAAAGGGTTTTTTTCCACAAGGCTATATTGCTGATTTATCTGCCCCATTATAATTAAAAACAATATTAGAAATGGTTAAATTCATCAAAACAGGGTAGGCTCCTGATCCAGATAGATGTTTACAGAATGGTATAAAAAACATATATGAAGGTGGTGGTGTTTTTTTAGCTCCTGTACTTTTGGGAGTATAAAATAAAACTTTTGTGACTTGAGTTTTTCTCTGTCCTTTTCCTATCTGATAACAGACAACAGGTAGTACTTGACTTACAAGGGCAATTGATTTGGATTTTGACTAGGCAAAGCAATGAGGTCATAAAGCACAACTGCTTTGTGAAAGCAATTCCTATAGTCCGGGTTGCTGCTGTTAACCAAATCCCATGATAATTAAGTGAGGAAATTTCCTAACAATTCCCCTCAAGCAAAGTCAGTGGGGAAGCCAACAGGAAGTTTTAAGTCTCCGGTTGGCAAGCAGGTAAGTGGCTGCTGGCAGATGGGGGAGGAAGCTAAGGGAGTGCGGGAAAGATGTGGGGGTTAAGGAGGGGTCAGGGGAGTAAGAGTTGTAGCATGGATTGGGAGGTTATATAGTCCGCATTGAAAAGGTGGTATATGACAGGCACGAGTTGGCAAGGGTATGAGTGTTGCACAAGAGGCATAGATCTTGGAGTGGGCACAAGGGTGCAGGTCAGCAAAGGCACAAGACAGCGTACTAGAGAGACAGGTCAGGGAAAGCATTCAAAGCTGCAGTGCAGGTAAGGAAGGTGTGATAGAGGTGTTCCCTTTATTAGGAGCACCAGCAGCCTCAGCAAAAAGTCTCTCTCGCTCTCATACACAACAGGCTAAGAAGGCTTTCCGGCAGGGAGAGGAATAGTTGTCTGCCACACCTGTTCATCTCCGCCCCCTGCCTTTTATCCCCAGAGCTAGGATGGGGCTTCGCTAGCAGCAATGGCTCTTGTGTCCCAAGGATTGGCCCATAGATATCCACTGGTCTCTTCTTCTCTGCCTTCTGCGCATGTGTGCATCAGGCACTGGACCTAGCTGTGCCTCCTCTTCCTTATCAGCCACCTCAAGACCAGGGGCTGTTGATTCTCCATCTAAGGGCTGATGGATGGCTCAGGCTCCGCCTCTGTCTCTATCTATGACAGCTCCATTCCCTCTCCCCTTCGGAGCTCTCAGGTTGCCCTGACTCCCACACCGCCTCATCTGATTTAGCTGCTGGAGGGGCTGGTGGCCAATAGGCCACGACATACAGGTTGGGGAGGATGCCCAAGTAACATGGGTCAGAGGGTGTGCACGGGGATGCATTAGTAGGCAGCAGCACCACAGAGGTCTGGGCCAGGGTGCACAGATATGAGAGATTTATGACCTTCCCATCCAGCTTCCCCATTTGACTTTCTGGAGAAGCCAGCAGAGAACATTACAAATGGTGATTTGAGGCATTTAGTTGCAAATGCAAACTGATTGCGAAGCATCCAGTTTGCTATCATGTGAGGTTGGAAGTGCTTGGAGGCTGGAACTCCAAGTGATGCTTTACGACCATCACAACATACAGTATCACTGTAATGGGCAGGCTTCGACTCAAGGACTTTCTGTATTCAATAAGCATAAAAAGTATCTTTTGAAGGATTAGTCTCAAGAACATAAGAACATTATTTAAAACAAATATCACTGGTTTGTTAAAACAAAATACTGGAACTCTTTCCAAACTTCTTGCAAATGATTATTATCACTGCCATACCATTTTTAATTTCTGAGAAAAGGGATATATTAAAATTAAAGTGGCTAACATTTCTAAAGAAAAATCACATATATATATATGTATATATATATAATTTAGTGACATCCACTGTTTGAAAAGATAGTTGACTCTTACAAGAATATTTGTTTCAAATGTGGACTAAACAAAATTTTCTGTATTGCTATAAAGATACCTCTTTGCCCTGATGCTGATAAGATCAGAAAGTGAATTATTATAATTGCAAGGATCTCTGAGAAACAGTTTCTCCTTAAGTGGTAAGCTAAGCTATATCTTTCAAGAATCTCCAGAACTCTTAGCAGCTAACACTTGCTGAAGCAAAGGCCTTTTGATATATATGAAGAGGATCCTTTTTGCATCAACCTATAATAATAATTTTATTACATTATTTCCATTGGTGGGATTCAGCTGGTTCAGGCTGATTCAGGTGCACTGGTTGCAATAATTCTGGCCGGCCCCGCTCCACCCAGTCACTCCTCATCTCGTCCACTCGTCTAGTATAGCTGCTGCTTCTGCTCTCTGGCTTGCCTCAACCACACAGTCTCTGAGGGCCAGCCAGCTTGCCTGCTTTCCGCATGGCTGCATCCCACACCACACTCTCTGTGCGACCCAGCTGAGCTACGCTGATCTGCCTGGGTGAGTGACTGCTAGCAGCAAGGCCTGAATCCCAGCCTAGCTGCCTCCCACATGGACCAGTCAGCTTACCTGCCTTCCCCACTGCCTTCCCCACGGCCTAGCTAGCTGCCCCCCCTCCATCCCTGCCTAGCTTGTTTCACTGCCGGCGCCACAGCTCCATCCCAAGCGGCACTCGTAGCCTAGCTAGCTGCTTCCCCCACCGTCCCTGCCTGGCTTGTTTCACCACCGGTGCCGACGCTCCATCCCATGTGGCGCTCATGGTCTAGATAGTTGCTCCCCCTACCGTCCCCGGCCTCCAGTTTGCCTGGCTTGCTGGTGGCAGAGGGGAAGGTGAGCCACTGCCGCTTGCCCCCCCAGCCCACATCTCACCCCCACCCAAACTCTCTGCAGCTGCTGGGCCTCACCTGCTGTGGCTGCCAGCAGCCAGGGCACATGAGGCTGCACCGCCCACATCACTCCTCCGCCAGCTGGCTTCCCCTGCCAGCCCGTGACCTTTGGCCAAGCATGGGCCTTATTTTTGCAGGCAGCCGTGGTGAGCAGAGCGCTGTGAGCCCCATAGGCTGGAACTGGAAGGTAAGGCCAACAGCGGGGGAGGGAATTCCACCCCAGACCTACTGCGCTAGGCTGAAGGGCTGCCTTGGGAGGGGGGGCTGTACACGGTGAGCTTCAGTCACCTTTCGGGCCTGCCTCTTGACTACAATGGGGCCTTCGGGCACCTGCCACACGCTCACCCTCCCATCCACCTTGGGCCCCACATCCGTGAAAGAAGCAGCCCAGCGGCCAGGCAAGGGGCATGAGGGACATGGGTCGCAACTTTTGACCGCAAAAGAAGTGGCCCGGCGGCCAGGTGAGGCATGTGGGGGAAAAATTAGGACACCCCTCAAAAAGAAGGCCTAGCCATTTTGGGGGGGGGGGGGTGAAAAGAAAATAAGACCTGGTCTTATTTTCTAAGAAACATGGTATGAAACTATTTTTCATTCTTGAATGTAATTAAGTTAATGGCATTTTAATTATTTTGCAGAAAAATCAATATCAGAATATGGCAGATAATGTAATTATCTCAAACATTTTACTATTCAAGTTTTTCAAAATCTAAATATGTGTCAGCCTTTGAAGCCATAGTCTGCCACATAATTACAGATGAGAAATAGAGAGGGAGTACTTTCTCATACAGTTATTAGTGTTGTGGTCAAAACATTATTATTCTAAGAATGTTCAAAGAATGTCAAGGCCGTTCTGTGCGGTACCTGGAAGAGGAGTGCAGAGATGGAAGATGGGATGTTGGGTAACCATTATGATTGAGGAATGTGATCTATGATAGGCAAAAGAAGGTGGTTCTGTAATTCTCTTTTGGGTGGGGAAAAACCTGGGGTTTTAGATTTTCTAAATCTATTTTCTAAAATCTAAATTTAGATTTTAGGTTTTTCTCAGATGTGCCAACATGGTTTCTCTAATAAACTCTTACTTGGATTACTTCTTAATTGAGTGCTGAGTGAGTTATTGGAACTTAGATGGAACGCTGACAATATGATTTTGGTGAATAGTTTAAGCATATAGAGACATAGAAAATATGGAAATCATGTACTTATAAAATATTTCTATATATAAACACTAGTGGTGCACTAAGAATATGGCAGCATTGATGGAGAGCTCTGGAGATTAATCTGACAGGTGGGGTGCAGACATTTCATTTCAGATTTTGGAGGTGGGTTGCATGAACGTAGGGTATCTTAGAAATAGCTAAAGGCAATCCCTGGTGTAGATAGGAGTTACATGCATCTTTTAAAATATTTTAAAAAAATATTAGGGCAAAGAAGCGCCCTCGAGTTGGCCATGCCCACCCAGTCACATGCTCACCAACCATGCCCACCGGGCACATGACCAACCATGCTCATCCTGCCATGCCCACCCAGCCATGCTCAAACAGTTACATGACCACCTGGCCACATCCACCCCAGTCACATGACCACCTGGCCATGCCCTCCTAGTTGCATGACCACCTAGCCACGCCCACAGAACCGGTAGTAAAAAAAATTGAATCCCACCACTGATTATTTCCCACCTTTCTACTAATGTAGACCTTCATGGTTAGCGTAGTGTCTGAACTCAGAATCTTCCTGGTGAGATCGTTCATAATATTATAAGGAAAAAAATACCAAAGCATTATCACTGTCTGAATTCACACAAAACAGGTCAGTCAGAACTCTAGAAGCTGCATTTAGTACATCATAGTAGGCTTGGTTAATTCTAAGTTGGATTTGGTTTGTTGTTAGGGGAAGATAGTCTATAGCAAAGTTTTTCCTTATTCAGTCTATAATGTGAAACAGAAAATGAATTAATTTAGTAGCAAAGTGAAATTATTATGCCACTCACACATATCGTAGGACATCCCAGAGGATAGGGAAGACAAGGAAAAGGTGGACAGATTATTTCCATTTACACACAGTATGTAAAAATAGCAATAGCTTCTACAGTTTTGAAGAACAATAACTATGAAAAAGCAAAGATATGCAAAGATATCATGTGCAGCTATGTATTTTTATAAAATATACGTACCTGAGCTTCACTTTCAAAAATACACATTAGAAAATGGAACATTTAATCAAGCACCCTGATTCTAATTGCTATTAGATTAATTTATATCTTCAGAATGCTTTTCCTTTCATGAATTTTTCTGATGATATAGTTTGCACAGATACTGACAGGTAAACTGAAATATAAATTCTTTTTTTCTCTGTTCTGTGGAACAATCAGTACTCACTTGTGATCATTTTGTTCAGTAATGGTGTCATTATGAGTAATAGTGGCTGAAATTGCAAAGATTTGCAGCAACGTCTGGACGATGATGATGCATTAATTGAATTTTCCTCTACCCTGGGACATACCCTCAATGCCTCATAAAGATGCAATTCATTTTTTATAACTGTCAGATAAAGGTGTGATCAAATGACAATGGAAATCAAAAAAAGAACCATCCCTGTCTGACTAGCAATTTAAAGTGTGTGACACTGCAGTAATGGAAAGAGGGACCAAACCACCGAACAACGTGACATTGTATCAAAGTTGTTTTGAAACCAAAATTTTCCTTTATTTCAAATAGTAAGAGAGCATTATATCTCATTAACACTATCATTGCAGTGCTCTTTTTGGAAATACATATTTAGAAGAGTATAAGAAACCTTACTTTAAATTACACTGAAGTGGAAGTGAAGACTAGGTTATCAGCCCCATGCAGCATTCCTAAATAGCACTTAGCACTTAGACTTATATACCGCTTCACAGTGCTTTATAACCCTCTCTAAGCAATTTTACAGAGTCAGCATATTGTCCCCAACAACCTGGATTCTCATTTTACCAACCTTGGAAAGATGCAAGGCTAAGTCAACCTTCAGCCAGTAAGAATCAAATGGCCGAACTGCAGGCAGCCGGCAGTCAGCAGAAGTAGCCTGCAGTACTGCATTCTAACCCCTGCACCGCCACGGCTAAATGACAGTAACAACTGTTAGTCCTCAATTTATAACCATTCCTTTAGTGATAGTTCAAAATTATGACAGCCTGGAGAAAAAAGTGACTTACTTATGCCAGTCACAGCATTCCTATGGTCAAAAGATTATAATTTAATGCTTGACAACTGACATGTATTTACAATGGTTGCAGTATCTGTGGTCATGTGATCAGCATCTGTGGCCTTCCCAGCTGGCTTTCGATAAGCAGAGTCAATGAGGGAAGCTCAATTTTCTTAATGACCACAATGATTCTCTTAGCAAGCACAGCGGTTCACTATAACAAAAAAAAAAGGGTGCGGTCATGTGACAACTCACTTAACAACCATATTGCTTAGCAATGGCAGTTCTGATCCCAATTGTGGTTGTAAGACAAGAACTATCTTTATTGGTGAGTGATGGCACATTTTGGCCACTGTGCTATACAGTACTAGTTTTACCCAAACATTCTTGAGGTAGAATCTCCAATATAGAGATTCCCTTGTAAGTCAGCATGCTATAGCCTGCATCCCATCAACTAAGAGGTCTATGTAGCATACTAACATAGACTCCGTTCACTAAAACATGTATGAATGTGAGAAAACAAAAGGTTTACTATATATTCACTGATTTAGAGAGGGTATATCACAAGCTGAATATTTGCATTAATGGAAAGTTGTGTCGAAACATGGGTTCAAAGATGATTGCTGAATGCTATAAAAGCAGTATATGATGAAACTGAAGTATGTATACAAACAAATGAAATGTTTAATGAATGCTGAAACATAGAGCATAACAAGATGCACCTTAAAATCAGGTATTTAAACCCTTTATTGGTTATCTGTTTATGGATATATTTATAAGAAATGCTTAGACCTGGAAATTAGAGTTGTAATGAGCACATTTATACATAGATGAAGTTAAGTAGCTGGCTGAGAATCCTAACAATTTTCAGTAAACACTGATATATTATGTTATGCAATCATAATTCAGGAAAATGTATTAGAAACTGGGGTGATAGGTTTTGACAGGGAAAATGGATTGTACGATTGACAAAAAGATAATAATTGTATACCTTCGTATAATGTTTCCTAAAGATCAGGGGTAGGGGGAAGAAATTAAGAAATTTTAAGATTCCCAAATACTGATTAAAAAATTAGGGCATAGGATGTGTTGCTAGAAATGACTGTCTAAAGGCAGTAGCTGTAGACAAATGCTTGCTTCTTCCCTTTTTGCTATTTGGAAATTAGAGTCAGCTATATCAGATAAAACATAAAAGTAATTTAAATACAGTGAGGATGAGGCACTTAAATATAAACTAGAAAAGATAGGGCCAACAACTCTATTAAATTAATAAGGATTGAATGCAAAAGATAGTTATTATGGAAATACAGTATGTTGATGTAGCTTGTTCATATAAAGAAAATGAAGATTGAATTGCCAAACAAATATATGAGGAAAAGAGTGAATCAGTCAAGAGGAAATTAATGAATTTTGGTAGGATAGAGTTTATGAGATCTTAGAAAGAAAGGTGAGAAGTTTAAAGGATATAAGGCAATGTTCCAATCAATGTATGGATGTGGTGGAAACTAAGATGGTTTGCAAGACTAGAAAGGTCTCTATTATTATAGGAGAAGAGCCCTGTTAGTCTATCTTAACAAATCAACAATCAGGAGGAATCTAGTAACAGCTTTTCTAACATTTTTTATTAAGAAGCATAAGTTTTTGTGTAAGCTTCAGATCTCTAGCTAAACTGAGATAGGATTTAAACTGGGATGGTGTTGATATAAACTAGTTTCAGCTGTGTTTTTCTTTCTTTCTACGTATCTTTAATTTCTTTGCTTACTCTTCTGTGTATTGCACAATATTTATTCAAAAAAGTACTTTTAACATGATGGCTATCTGTGTACATAAATATTTTAAATTACCTATGAAAGAGGACTCTTCTAAGTTGGTTATCTGTTCCTTAGGTCTTTGATTATACATTATGCTATAAAGTGGACTTCATTATATTAAAACATGATTAAAATAAATAACAGACACACTGATTTGACACTGGTCAAAACCAATGAACTGCATTTATTACTAGCTTGCCCATAATGAAAATAAAATATCTTCATGCGAGTCAAGGCATTTTATCCCCGCCCCCTTTTTAGGAACAGCTTTTGGAGTGAGGCCATAGTATAAAGCAACTGCAGTGTTCATTTTATTAGTCAAATGGTATTATTACCTCAGTGCGTCACATATTCTTGGTTGCATATGAAATAGCAATTCACACCGAATCTCAGCCTGACTAGACATTAACAGCTGGAATAGACATGTTACTTTAGAAGAAGAACTATGTAGTGACATTCTAGTTTTTTTTAAAAAGCATACTCTTAAAGTGCCCATTCACATTAAATATGTTAAGGCTGTCAAAACTTTTTGCTGTTTCAGAGAAAGAAAAGGACTTCCTAATGATTTACTCTTTGCAGAGTACTGTTTGCAGACGCATCTATCAGAATAATAAGATATTGTGATTTATAGGCACTGTAAATGAGAACTTGTCAAGCGTTTTTCAAATGACTTAGTCCATTAACTTCTTCAGCCATTTTGGTCATTTTGGAGCTTTAGGGACAACCTTTTTTTTTGACCCAGTAATGCAAGAATTGTTTTCAACATATGTCCAAAGACTAATAACTTTCTTCCACAGCAGCATTTGCCAAGCTTTGAGATCTAGATGTCTCTGGAGATTCTCAGTCTTCCAGGTCATGGTTGTCCCAAAGGTGCTTTTTCAAGAGGCAACTGGACTTTCTGGTTTTTCTTTGAAGATGTTTCGCTTCTCCTCCAAGAAGCTTCTTCAGTTCTTCCAGAAGTGAAACATCTTCAAAGAAAAAACAAGCAAGTCCAGTTGCCTCTTCAAAAAGCACCTTTGGGACTACAGCTATGTTATTTTAAATTGCTTAATTTGTGTGTGTGTATGTGTGTGTGTATGTCTCTGTGTGCGTAACTCTAAGTAAGGTGTTTCCAGGAAGGCCTTTGTTACTACAGGAAAAAAAAAAACCTTCGTAATTTATCTTATTTAGATATTAATCCATTATTCCTTCTTTGGGTTTTGTAGTTGCATGTAATTGTTTTTTCAATTAATTCAATTCAGCAAATGTTTGATGAGAAAAAGGATACGTGTTTAATAACTAAAACCAATGGGCATTTGCTAAATAGCCAAAACAGCAAAATCCATTCCATCAGTAAAACGTACTGTTGTTCAAGAGCCCATTATTCTTAAATGTCCCTTGAATTATAAGAGAATTATCTATTGTGCCACTAATTAATGTAACTGAGAAAATAAAAATAAAATCATCTGCAAATTCATTTGTGAACCAAATTGGAAATCATTCTATCACATTATGGCTATAAGTCAGCCAAAGCAATCCCACTAAAAATAGAAACTCATATAAAAGCGTCAAACCCTTCATTACCCTAATAAATATCAAACATTTTATTAAAGATCAAGTCACTACAGGCAGAAGGCAGACAGTTTAAATTTATTTAAAACAAAAGGGCTTGATACTTGTCAATACTAAGACAGAAACAGAAAAGGCAGTATCTGATAGTGGCCAAGTAATCCATATACTTTTGACAGGGTCCCAAAGCAGGGAAATCACCTTTTCTCATACAGCTGTTTGCACAGATAGTTTTATACTCAATCTGTGTTGGAAACCTTAAGTATGAAGCAAAATCTTTCAGCACTAGATGACCAAGGAAGGCCAGCGCCTCCTGCGTGACAGGACCAAGGCCTTTAGGTCCGGTGATGGGGCAAGATAGTGTGTTGCCAGAGCTAGTCTGAAGAAAGATATTCAGAAGGCCAAGACTGATTATCAGAGGAAGATTGAGGATAATTTTTATAGTAATGACACAAGGCAGGTGTGGCGAGGGATTCAACAAATCACCAACCATCAACCGACCAATGTCATCCCTGTTGAGGGGGATGCTTCGTTGGCAGAGAAGCTGAACCATTTCTTTGCTCACTTTGAAGTGGAGACAACAGAGACAGCTAAAATACAGACACCAGCCCATTGTAGCCCCCCAACTTATTGTGGAGGAATAGGAGGTGAGGAGCATTCTGAGGGCTGTGGACCCTAGAAAGGCTGCCGGTCCTGATGGTATCTCTGACTGAGTGCTTAAAGACTGTGCTGATCAGTTGGCTGGAGTCTTTACCAAGATCTTCAATCGGTCTTTATCCCAGTCCACTATTACATCTTGTTTGAAGGCTTCCACCATTGTTCCGCTGCCAAAGAAATTCCCTATCAATAACCTCAACAATTACAGACCAGTGGCACTGACTCCTGTCATCATGAAGTGCTTTGAGAAATTGGTCTGCTGGCACATCATTTCTGGTGTTCTGCATACATTTGATAAACACCGGTTTGCATACAGAAGAAATAGATCTACAGAGGATGCTATAGCCATCACTCTTCACACTGCTCTGACTCATTTGGAAC
>JANHFL010001089.1:11851-36139 GCA_032468155.1 Oxyrhabdium leporinum
AATAATAATAATAATAATAATAATAATAATAATAATAATAATAATAATAATAATAATAATAATAATAATAATATGGGTTGGTTTCCAGCCTCCCAGATTGGCTACAAGAACTTGTAAAGTGCTTGGCCACTGATGCTAATGCTATTTAGACATTCTGATTTGGACATCTTTGAATTTGAGAACATTAATGGGAATTGCAGTTCTGTCATGAATATGTTATGCTGTTGAACTTATCTTGCAAAGCTCCAGATAGTACAATAATTTCTGCCAGAATCGCCCAATTTTTTTACATAGTTTGGAAACAAAAGAAACAAAATAAGCATTGTACTATGCCTGTGGAGCTTCTCCTGCCCTTGACTGTACAACTTTTTAAAGAAAAAGCCTTGAGCATTCAGATACTTCGAAGTATGGAGTGTGGCTTTGCCTTTCCTCTTTTTATCTTCAGGAAGTGCTAAGAGTAATCCAGACTTAGTTGTCCTTACGATTCAATAGAAAGTTGTAGGCTTGGTCCTCCAAATTCTATTTTTACCTAGGCATGATCCAGAAGAGAATTTTTGGCTCTTATTCTGAGGACATTGCTTTGAGAGTTCAAGTTCCCAGTCAGCACATCTTAAACTCTTACAGCTAATTTAATAATTGCTTGTTTAATTAAATGAAAGGGACTCCTTTCTACAACTTAATATTGTTCCTCCAAGGAAAACCTCACTTAATAATATAACTCACGGTGCACTATTGGAGAGCTTTTCCCCCGGAGGAGCAAGATAGGCACATCCTTTCTCCTCCATTATGCATTTAAGATACGATTTCCCTAAGAAAGATTCTTAGGGAAAACATCTATCCTGGAGTCTCTCTTTACTCACTCCAAGGAGTATTTGCTTTTGCGATAAAACAAAACAAATTCTAATGTGATTTTTTACTGCAAATACATGCAAATCAATAAGTTAGTATTTCCACTGCATTTTTTACAAACAGGGTAGGATTTGCCTCCAGCTTCTAGAAGGAATTCACTCGCAGCACTTGCTTCTGTATTATAAATATAGATAATTTCAGCAAATAAGTGATTCCTAGGCTTCTTCTAAAGATATGTCATCTAATGAGCTTATACCTAGTGTTTTTCAACTTTTCTGAGTTTTAAAATCATTTCCTGAATCTCTTCTAGTATGCCTCATGACTTTCACTTTGTCAAGATTAATGTTCCATTTCTAAATCTTTAGGTTTTAAACTGGACAACAAGTTGCATCAAGTGATCGTGGCACGCTATGCTGATGAATCAATGAGTGTGGACTTTGATAACTTTGTCTGCTGTCTAGTCAAGCTGGAAACTATGTTCAGTAAGTGCTTAGAGTGAAGGGGATGATAAGGCAGCCAGCTCCAGAGGCAATTAATAACTCTCATTTCATGTAGGTTCATCTCTAAACATAACATGAATTTCTGCTTTATGTTTGCAGTGCAGCAAAAACAATTTGACTGTAAAAAAACCCAGCTTTGCTACACCAAATCCTTAAACTCTGAAATAAAAGGGAGGGAGGGAGGGAAGGAAGGAAACTCCTATTGAGGTATAAATGAATTCTAAAATCAGCTGTTTATACAATTCATTTAAACCTCCATAGGTATTTATGTAGCACAGCCATTTTAGCTCCCCAGATGAGGCTCTGTAAAGCTACTGAGGTAAATTGGGTCATTACCAAAATCAAGTCATTTTTTAGTGGTTATCTGTTCCTTTGACTGTTTGATCTGTGAGCTCCTTTGGGGGAGTAGTTGATGATAAAGCTGGAATAAAAATTCTTTACCTAAATGGCTTTTCTGTTTATTTTTATTTTTTTAAAATCAGGATTCTTCCGTAGTTTGGATCCAGAAGGCTCTGGAAGTGCTGTGATGAACCTTGGTGAGGTAAGGAAGCTAAGACTGTTTTTATTTATTTTTAATTACCACTTGTTATTTTAGAGTCTCTTGGATATCATCTGGATATGGCAAAAAAAATGAGCAAAGAGATGGAAGAGATTGGAAGGGGGAAAAAACCCAAGGTTTAGACCTATTTTTGATAGATAATAGTGTTATCATTGAATAGTAGAAGAGAAAGACTTGAGAGAAAGCTTAGTTTTGCTTTGAGTACTTTATTCTTCAGATAGTCATGAAATATCCAAGGAGATATTTCTATATCCAAGGAAAAAGGAAATACATTTGGAGGTCTATATGAAAAAAAATCATTCTGACAATATATGACAATTAAAGTAGCTTTAACATTTAATTCCTACATAATTCTGAAAGATAGGATAGATTATAGCTATAGTGTATCGTTCTGAGTTTCTTTTCTCCACAGTGGCTGACATTCACAATGTGCGGCTAATGCAGTGATGGAACTTCATAAAGACGACCAGATGGGACTGGACCATCCTGATTGCCTTCCATATGTCAGATCTACAGACATAGGACGGCCCATCAACCCTATCCATTCTTTGCCACCGCATCCAGTCCAGAACCTGCTTTCTTTTTCCTCCTGGCAACAGACCCAACAATATCCTGTGATTTATGTTCTCTCAGATTTACGTGTCAAAGCTTCTTCAGGAAGCAGGCTTTTTCCTGCTCTTAGCATAGGTCTTGACAGCAGCATTTTAGGAACTGTGAAAAAAGGAGTGAGGGGTCAGAGATGCATGTTTGTTCATTCACTGCATGCACATTTTAGTGATTTTATTGAGCTTATCAAGCCTTCAGAATTAGCAAGAGGCAGGATTGCAGTTCAGTTCTTTCTCCTGACCAATTAGTCTTTCCCTCTTCACTGGCTATGGCTGATTTTGATCTTGCAAGAAAGCCTCACTTGCTTTCTCTTTGCTGGGCAGTTCTGCATCTACTACTTTGCTTTTTTTCTGTGGGAAAGTTACAAAGGGAATTGTATCCCTAATTCAATTTTCAACACAATGCTTTGTAAAGTAATGCAGTGACACTCTGAAGTGGTGCCAAAGGTTGGTGAAATCAGGCATTTGCCAAGATGACTAAGAAACTCCACTGTCAAGAGCCACTATTTTCACTTCATGAAGCAACGAGGCAGAGGCATAATGCTCAGCTTACAAGCTCTGTTTCTTCCAAGAGATAGGACTGCACTGAGAGTCCCTGCAGTTCATGTACTGTACCAGAAACAGAAGTGCTCCATATTGAGGTTTCTGGTTTTCTTTCACTATTAAATTAGAAAACCTTATCATCCATTAGAACAGACTCAGCTAAGCAGCCTGTCCTGCTAGATTTGTACAACATCCTAGGTAGAAAATGGTTGGAAAACATCTTTTCCAGTGACCGCACTGGAGAGAGTGGCCCCTTTCCCCCGCATCCAATGTAAGAACAATCTGTCTGGATTTATTAATTTAAAGTTTCAAAAACTAATATAGAAATAGTGAAGTGTGCTTAAAGGTATGCTTTCCTATTTTTTTTTTATTTATCTCCACTAGACTTGGAGATTTTTAACAACGAAAATACTTTTTTTTAAAGCAAAACTAAAGTGTCTCTTGATTTTATGTTTACATAGTAAATGAGAACATCAACATATAGCGAACGTAGCCTTCTATATCAGAATATTTTCTTTCCTATGCAACTAAGGATGTTTTTTGACAGAGCTTGGTGGATGTTGTCAGCATAGATCAGGTCACTACATGCCTTGGACTCCAAGCTTTAAGAGCAATATCTATGTACAACAAACAGTGTGACTTAATTGAAGGAAAATGTTATTTCTGAGTGTTGTTTCCTGTCATGCCTCTGACTTGTCCTTGGCTAAAAACATCTCTCTCTCTCTCTCTTTTTCTGCTAGTAGCTTTAATATTCTGAAGGTATCAGAGTGGAATAAAATGTCTGCACAGGAAATATATGACTTGTAGATCACTTATTACTACTAAGTCGCTGCAGTAATGTTGAATAGAATATCCTTTCAGGCAATGCTGTCCATTCTACCTTGATTGAATAGGGTCAGGCTAAATGTTCCCATTTAATCTGCAGTTTCATCTTTCTCCAAATGTCCAACTTGCATAATTAAGTAATTTGTGCAAAAGGGGAGTTTGTACTGCATAGATACGATCTCAAAATTGTGGTCTCATTTTTGATTAACAAGTGCACAACAACTATTTATAAGAATATCTACTAAAGTCTAACGCTTTAATTTAGAAATGGGGACCCTCTGTTATTGACATTAAAGGAAGATTGAAAGTCTTATGCTTTACTAACCAAATAAGAAAATTATTTATGCCTTCTGGGCTTTCCTAGGAAGATTATTCATTTGATTGAAAGGATGAGGTCACCACTCTGTAATCTGTTCCTCAGAAAAATGGGGGGACCCTGTTTTCTGTATTCGAGACAAATCACATACACTAAGAAAGTGCCGATTCGCAAAGTGCATACAGTAAACAGTACATTCTTTTGCCAAGAGTTAGGTTTTCAGAAATCTTTACAAAAACTGCTGCAGAACTAGGACTACCAGATCTGGGCTTTAGAAGTGCAAATGATACTAAATGGCATCATTTTGTTCATCTATTTCATTTGACATTGTAATCATCCACAGCCTCCACATTACTCTTGTAATAATAGAATATTCCCCTGCACAATATTGGTCCAAACTCATTCATGGCCTTGATTGTGTCTAGAGGCTGGCAACAACCTTACTGCTTTCTTGCAAAGATGTATATACTCTCTTGCTGCCTTAGTCCAAATTGCAACGTATGTAAAATTATAGAAATTTATCAAATTCCATTCATACATGTTTGGTGTTTATGTGTGTGCATGTCTGAAATTTTATTAATAGTGGTTAAAATTATTGAGAGCAAATGGATTTTATTAGGAACCATTTGTTAAAGCAGATTTCATAAATATTTATATAAAAATTTGCAGACTACATTAGAGAATAATCTAGCGATCAGTTGCATAAAAAATGTTGAAATGTACTGTACGTTGCCAACAACTAATTATGAAACATCCAAGGATAAAAATAGCATTTATGTTTTTGTTAAACTAAAAAAAAAAAACATAATGGAAGGGTACTGTTCTAAGGTTAAATTTACCATATATTTGCTGCTACGTGGTAAGATGGTCAAAATTCAGAAAAGGGGGAAGTAAATGGAGTTACCAAGCCATATCTGTTTCCAAGCCATATCTCTATTATTTTACAATCTTAAAAACAGTA
The DNA here is from genome assembly GCA_032468155.1 of Oxyrhabdium leporinum. Classification (NCBI taxonomy): domain Eukaryota; kingdom Metazoa; phylum Chordata; class Lepidosauria; order Squamata; family Cyclocoridae; genus Oxyrhabdium; species Oxyrhabdium leporinum. Next base: position 17,010 of record JANHFL010001089.1, read on the forward strand.
GGAATTGTCTGCAGATAGAAAAACCTGAGGTCTGATGAAAGATTCTTGGAAACTCCAAGGGTTAAATATTATTTCATAAGCTTCTATTGGACTGATTACAATATTTCTACCTTAATATAGATATGAATTGTCTGCCATAATCCGCATGATTGCCTTTTTTTTAATTTTAGACCAGAAATTGTAGTCTATCAACAAGTGTAACGGAACTAATCGATACATTACAAAGTAAGCTCATAAATGTCATCAAAGTAATTAAGTTGAAAGAGTAGAAAAGGTAGAGCTATTAAAGCTATAGAATTTACATTGATCCTCGTGTCAAAATGTACTGTAGCTAGAGGTAGTAGTCTTAATTGATCTCTCTGAAATAGCATTACACACAACACAAAAGCTGATGAAAATATGAAATCCTATCCAATTCTATATTTTATCCAGAAACCAGCAGGTGGCATAATAGCTCTTTTAACACAGATGCAATCCTGCCTCTTAACATTGTGGTTCCTAAAATGATTGGAAGATGACTGTGGCTTGGTTTAAGAATATAGGGAAGTGTTTGTTAGATTGGCTTAAGGGAAATTATGCTCACTCATTGCTGTAATATATAATTCAGAATGAGAATTTACAGATCCTCAAAGAATTTACAAATCTTAAATTTATGCTGGACTAATATAAAGCAATATATATCAAATAGTATTCCAAGCAAGTAGTCCTTATTTTTTTTCTTAGTTTGGATTCATATCACATGGAAGGGCTGAAAGAATTTAATACAAAATTGATGTGCCTTGAGCTTTCTGATTTTTGTGTGTTATTTTAGCTCTACTCCAATCGAGAGGGTTTTTTTAGAATTATCCTTTTTTGGAAAGTGAAAATGACATAGGGATTATTTCTGTAAAACATTAGAAATGCTTTCCTTCTTCAGTTTTGCCATGGACTGCTCCTGAGTGAGCTGCCAGTTTATAGTACGATTTTCTCTAAACAATTAAACTGGAATCCAGGTTATTCCCAATTTGAAAATGTTCTGGGGGAAAAAAATAAAATTCCCAGGGAGCGATCTAGAGAAAAGCAAAACTTCTCCTATGTGGCATTAAATATATATATATGCAGCGGTTTGAGTCACCCAGAAATTAAAATTTGATCCAAAAGTCAGCTGTTGCAGGAAACCAGCTCTTAATGTTTATCCCAAGTATTTATTTAAACAGAGAAAAATCTAACTCTTCATACCCTTCGGCTTGGAATAGTAATAAGCTTTCATGGATTTCCTGTGCTCGTTTGGCGGGAGCATTCATCATGCTAGGTGGCTACAACTGAAAAATAGTGCGCCAAGCTTCCAACAAGCGCAGTTTGTTCTTTCCTTCCTGGATATTGCTTGCTTCAGTCCAACAGTCCTGGGAGTAAGAAAGGATCCCGACGTTCAGACTTTAGAGACAGGATAGCTAGCACCACGCAAAGCATTACCCTGGTAAGGCTTTGTGGGAGGCCAGCATGCTTTTCCTGTGTTTTGGGATTAGCTGCACCTCACAGCTGGATATGAAAAGCTTCCAGGAAACTTGTATGAATGGAGAAGGTGGAGCTTTCTGTGGCTCACCAAATGTAATTCAGTGTTTGGCAACATCTTTTTTCCATTCCTCTTTTCTCATGTATGGGTCTCTAAACAGCCCCGATGTGTGGGCTTTTCAGGTATAGACAAAGCCATCTGGAGGCTGTAGCCCCAGTTAACCAGGGTTGGCGGGCTGCCATCAACGGCTCCAGAATCTCAAATTGGACTAATGTGCTGGGGGGGAGGAGACAGAGGACAGAGCTTCCCAAGATTTTTTTTTCCCACTTGTAAAACCTATTCTAGGCATATTCCAGTAAAAGAAAGAGGTTTCCTTGGTGTGCTGAAAGGAGTTGTCACACTCTGGCACGTGACTTCTTCTTAAGAACTTTCCAAACAGAGCAGCGTTTCAAAGAACCCCTTGGGACTGTCTGAAGAACAAACTACTGGAAGTATCTTGCTTGGCGTTTCCTTTTTGTCACATACGTATATGCTGTTTATTAATACCATGCTATTTGTAATAATTTTCAGGACAATCTACAAGAAAAACAAAGCAATTCATCATTAAAGTCCGCTCACAATAAAATTCAAACTAGCATGCCTGAAATACCTAATCCGCTGAGGTGGATTCGGGTGACCAGATACAACAATAAAGAGGTTTCAGAACATTTTTAAAAATTGAAAAATAGCCTTTCTGTTTGAGGTCTATGGAGATTCTCAATCATCCAGGTCACGGTTGTCCCAAAGATGTTTTTCCAAAAAGCAAATGGGCTTTTTTGGGTTTCTTTTTTCTTTGAAAACATTTTGCTTCTTGGAACTGAAGAAGCTTCTTGGATGAGAAGTAAAACATTTTCACACACACAAAAAAAGAAGGAAGGAAGGAAAGGAAAGAGGAAGGAAAGAAAAAGACCAGTTGCCTTTTGGAAAACACTTTTGGGGCTTTCTGTTGGCCCTAGCTATCCTAAACAGGATCCATGCAGTTGCTGGGCCAACGCACTGTATATAAGCAGGGATTGGTTTGGCTTGTTGAGCAAATCACAATTGGCTAGGATCACAAAACGTCAGACTGAGCCACAGGCTACAAATCATGCCTGAGTTCTTCATACGCACATTAAAAGTCAAGTCCATAATTGTTTAGTGGAACATGTAAGCCTGACCTGTATGACTGCCATGACATGAGTTCTGGAGTTCTCCACTATTGGTGCACCTTGTACTGCCCTTACTATATAGAGAGTAAAATATCTCGGGGACCTTCAAGCCATGGAAACCCTTTGGCCTTGGTAGGATGCTGGACAATGTATGGGAGCTTCTAAATTCCTCCTGCAATTCTTTAAACCTACGTATATTCGGTCAGGTTTTAAGCCTCAGAAGATATAGCAGGGTTTATTTCTGTGCTGAATTGAATTGACTTGTTAATCCCTTCTCATTAAAAACTGGCTTCTTTCAGTCATTGAAGACACGTGGTGGTGGGTGGTGGGGCCTTTTGTGTTGTTTTTGGTGGAACAATACTGCATTTGAAGAAACCCAAATTAGGAAAATGAATTCATCCCATATTGCCATATGAAATATCCTAATAATGATGCAATTCAGTATGAGCACTCACATTTAAATTGTTCCCACTGTAATTGCTGGGATTCAGAACTGCCTTTTAGTTAAAAATGCGGCCAAATGAAAAGCATGCATTCAGGTTTCACCTACAAAATGGTGTTATATGCAATATTGTGTATATTCATTTAATAGAGGAAAATGTATGCCTAATGGAGAAGGCAGTCTAATTACAACATGCAGACATACTTTATTATTTGGGTCTTTGTATATATGTATAAAAATAATTCTTCAGAATTCTGGAGCCATGTCACTTAATGCCACTAAGCACATTCTCCTTGCCATGCCATTCCTCTTGGCCATTGGCCGGCTCCCCAGGCACTTCAATCAAAAGAACCCTTAGCACTTTCAACATTCAGCTGCCTGGCTCCATCCTCACCACTTGCTTTCTCTTCCAACGGCTTGCATAATTCTTCCAAATCAGTCAGCAGTTGAGCAAACACAGGGTGGAGGGGAATCCACCCAGCCTGTGCTCACCTGCTTATGCCAGCTGCTGTTGCCTACTGCATGCAAAGCTCAGGACACAAACCCCCACTCCACCCAACAGATGTAAGATTTTCCTCCTATTACAAAGCAAGCCGTACCAGAATTCCAGACTTGCTTGCTCAAAAGACCTTTTGTGAGAGATAAGGTTGAGCACAGACAAGACGAATCTCTGTGGATGCTCCAGCTGCTGTTTTTTTATCATAGGACTGCCTCAGCTCCTGGAGCCCTAACATATGCTTTGAGAGAATGTAGGTAGCTTGCTTTAGGTAGACCCAAGTGAGAAATCATGCCAAGGGCAGACTGAGTCTGTAGGAAGCCAGATTACCTTAAGTGTTCTTTGAATTTTCCCTTAGAAAAAGGGGAAAACTGAGTCACACAGTCCACATCCAGTACATTTACCTATTCTCTTCCTCTTCCTACATTCCAATCTCTTCCTCTCAAACTTGAATTATCATAGGTCAGCTGAACCGGGCAGAACTGCTTCCATCTTATGTCAAGCATCACTCAAATTATTTGAGCAGGAAACAATAAAATAATAGAACAAGGAATGTTAGTGGCCCTCTTGAAAAGTCCAAAGAACTTTCATGCTCACTAACGTCAACACTGGAAGTGAGGTTGGCAAAAGTATGCAGAGCCACTTCAGGTTTAGAGACCTCAAATCCTACTTCACTGACTCCCTTCAGATTCTCAGGTCATTTTCCACTATTGATTTCAAGTGCTATCCACAGCTCTCAAAGCTCTCATCATAAAATTGGCTTTCCATGTTGCTGATCCCTTCATCTTGCAACTCTCTGCTGAAACATTCCAGTCCTGGAGGTTGGCCAATAATGATAGGCAAAACTGTTCAGTTTCCCACTCTTAACTTTGCTGCTGTCCCCCTTCAGCATTGTCACCCATGACTTAGGATACTGCAAGACAAATCTAGGTCTAATCTAATTATGCAATTCTGCAATTTCAAGATGCCATCTGGGTACCTCTAGGATGATTTGTCCTTCCTACAACCCACTGGACACCTTACAAATAAAAATGTGAAATGAAAAAGCTGGCTGATTGATTGATTGATTGATTGATTGATTGTCCATTAATTCTTTCACACACATTCAGAGGCCTGACTGCCAACAATTCTGGATGGTTTACAAGTACAAGGAAAAAATATCCAAGCAAGCATAGAGAACGTAGGTGACATGGACACAAACAAAAAATATATATTAAAAAATCAATCCAATCCCAAAACTGGGAGAATAATCTGTTTCCTGGCTGTCCATGGATTAAAGCCATCTGGATTTCAAGGGGGAATATCGTTGCAGGAGACAGGCACCATGACAGAGAAGGAATATTTCCTGGGTCTCATTAAGTGGGATTACTTAATTGAAAAAATGTAGAACATGTTCACTCTGCCTGATTTTACCTCTGAGAAAAAACAGAGACTTTCCTTCAATTAACTAAGCCCTGTAACGTGATGCGCTGCATAGGTGATAACAGAATTTTGAATTGCACCAAAAAACCAACTAGTAACCAGTGCAGTTCATGGAATAGTAGGGTCCAAAGAGCATAATGAGGCATACCCATCACTGTGCTGTAGCATTCCACACCAGCTGTAGCCTCTGAGTAGACTCCATTTGTGGGGTGATTAAGGTGCAAGTGTCTGTCTGAAGGGCTTCCTAGTCTAAAAAAAAAGAGCACAATTGGTGCATTAGTTGCATCTGTGCAAAAGCAGGGATGAGTCTGTGCACTAGTTTTGAATGAGGAAATACAACCCCCCTCCAAGATCAGAGATCGAAAATCCTCCAGACATTGGCACCATTTCTAGGCTTTGGCTTGGGATATTGACAACATTACCTGAAGGTCTGTGCTTAAATTATACATTTGGATATCATCTGTGTACTGATGGTACCTGACAAAAAAACTTCACCCACTGTTCTCATCTACAAGAGGAGCAAGAGCATTAAGCCCTGTGTCACCCCACAAGTGAGAGGATGTGAATCCAACCCGCTCCAAACATGTTAACCTTAAGACTGGCCACAAGGAAAGTGCTCTTCCAGACCTTGCAGAATTGACAGGAACATTGTAATTGATAGCATTGAAAGCCACTGAGCGATGGAGGAACACAAGTATGGATGTGTTAACTCTATTCTGGTTCCACCACAGGTCATTAGCTAGTGTGACTATCTGCATACTGTATACATACCTAAAACCTGATTTAAATGAATACTGATTATCCCTCTCCTCCAAGATCCTCTGGAGCTGAAGCCAAACCAATTACTTAACCTTCTCTAATGAATTAGATGAAGACTTCCAGGTTCTTTGGATTCAGTGATGGCTTCTTGAGAAGGAAGCACATCACTGTAGTGGAACAGGTCACTTCCTTGACCAACCATATGGGGCTTAGATCTAGTATACAAGAGGCTAAACTCACAGTATGCAGGGTCCTGTCCACTTACTTAGGAGTCACAGGCATAACATCATTCCAGTTAACTCTATAAGACTCTGTTTTAGGTACTTCTACTGGAACTATCCAACTGAAGTACAATTCTGAGTGAATCTAAATGACTTTATTTACCAAACAGAAAGAATATTGCCTATTATGGCACAAGAGAATGAGCAGCTTAAACATGACACTAAGCAGCTATTGAGCTGTGGTGGTGCAGCGGTTAGAATGCAGTACTGCAGGCTACTTCTGATAACTGCCAGCTGGCTGCAATTTGGCAGTTCGAATCTCACCAGCTCAAGGTTGACTCAGTCTTCGAGGTCAATAAAATGAGGCACCAGATTGTTGGGGGCAATATGCTGGCTCTGTAAACTGCTTAGAGAGGGCTGGAAAGCATTGTGAAACAGTATGAAAGTCTTAAGTGCTATTGCTATTGCTATTGCTATTGCTATTGGATGCTGCAATAATGGCAGACAAATAATGTTTTACTGTCCTTGTCACCACAGTGTAGTCCCATGTATGCATCTAACTAGTGTTCAGTTTCAATCTCCATCTTTCTTCAACCATCGACAAAAAGGGGTACAAATCAGATTGCTCAGTGAAGAAAGAATGAAAATTGCAGAATCTAAGAGCTGAAAAGCTAGTGGAAATTAGCTGTTGGAGCAAGGTAGAAGTAATTAATTATTCTAGGATGAGAAACATTAGAAACCTGAAAGATTATTTTTCTGAAATGCAATGCTTTAAAGAACTTACGATACAGACTATTTCAAAAGAAGGTTTCTGTGCTGTCTTCTGCCCAAGACAATATTGTTCTAGGGTTGATTTCGAAGTATGTTAATCTAATGCTAAGTGTGTTACTTTTATGTTAACCAACAAACATGAACCTGGTGGTGATAAACTATATAGCCAGGCATTCATTTCATACAAAAAACCAAAAAAACAAGCCACCAAATGCACACTTATTTTACAACAATACTGGTGAATAAATCCAGTTATTTTTCCATTAATGCTGTAGATGCACTCTCTGACAGTTATTACGTTTTGGAGAGACTTTATTTATAATACACTTTGAAAATATTATTAGTAGCCATAAGCAATATGACTAAGAGGGTATTTTTAAAATTACAGTCCTCAAAGGAACTACTTCATTTGATTCCATTACTCAGTCAAAATCAGCCCTTGCAGAGGAATATCAAGAAACTCATATCTATTATCTGACTAGCATCTGGAATATTTAACTTGGTAGCAAACTGTCAAGATTTAGATTTCAATGAATCACAATATAAAGTTATCTAGCCCTCCAATCTGGAATTAATCAATAAAGCAAAATATATTTAAATGAATCATTTTTTTAACCATTTCAGAGCACAAATGGCATGTAATTGTAGGCAAAGTAATGTATTAGCTTTGATTCTTGGAATATAAGTAGATAACATAGAGCATTGTGGAAAGGTGAGAACTAGCTATTTACCAAGAGGCTGGACTAGAATCAACAATATTAAGAGCAGATGAGAAAAGAAAAAGAATAGTGTATTCCAGCGTTTCTCAACCTGGGCCATTTTAAGATGGGTGGACTTCAACTCCCAGAATTCCCCAGCCAGCCATTCTGGGAGTTGAACTCCACCCATCTTAAAATGCCCCAGGTTGAGAAACACTGGTCTACTCCATAACATCAGATTCTGAACCAGCCTTTAGAAATTTGGAAAGGCAAAAATGGAAAGCAGATGTTCCATGCCACCTGCTTTGAACAACTGATGTCTCAGAACTGGCAGAGTAAGCCAAGAATCAGGCTTATTTATAGTCCCCAAAGAATGGCCAGTAGACCAACTGTCCTATCTCAGATTCAGTAGGAAAGGGATTTCAGTTGTCATATGCCTGCCATGCTGTCCTACCCTGACCACAGAATTGCTGGTGTTTGGGATGCAGCTGCTCTCAGCAGGCCTATTCAAGCTGTTCCTTCTTTCGGATGGTGAAATATGGCTACTTCCTGAATCCAGTAACATCTTCAGCTATTTCCCAAGGGTTTACTTCAGAAGTTGTAAAACAGATATGTGTGACCGTAGGAAGAGTTGTTATTTTAATCGCAAAGAGTAGTGTTCTCTGTAAGCTTACCTTCTCCTTGTTTGATATATTCTCTCCATATTTCAACAAGTTCCATGTCTTGATCAATAATTTTGAGAATAACAAATTAAGCCTATCTTAAGAAACTTGAGACCTTGTGCTTGAAAAGCCACTCACTTCCTGCTACTACAGCTTTCTTCTCCTATAGTATCCTAGGGCTACACCAGAGAAAAAATAAAACAATGTTTGGCTTGAAAATCCATTTGATCTGCAGAGTTCACTGCACTTGTTCATGTCCTATCAAATATATGAAAATAGGTACGGATTGTTAAATAGAACCATGTTTACTATTAAGTTAGTAGTGTAGTGAGTGATGGAATGATGACAAACATTGGCTGTGCTATTTTCCTTGAAAGAGTCAGATTTTCCCAACTGCCTTTCATCTGTATTTTCCTGGCCCGAAATGGCCTGCCTGCATTGTGTCAAACTGCTTGAGTGATTCTAATCAAGGGCTCATGAAGTTAAATCATTAATCTCATTACTTACGTTGCATTCCCTTTCTGCTGTCTCAGCAAGATCCTAATAATAAGATGTGTAGGTCTGCCTGCCTGAAAGTGTAGTATTGGCAGCGGCCTAAATTCCATAGGCTTCTCTCCATTTCTTTATCCCCTGCTGCACTAGCGGCGACTCTAATCAGCCTATTGCTCTTAAATGTACGTTTACTGACAAAGAAATAAAGGGAGACTAGTATAGATCTATTTCAAGCTATTTAGCTCTCATCAGCTAGCCTAGCCATACCCTTCTGGGATTCAAACCGGTCTCACTGGAAAAACACTGTTGCTCTTAAGTGGGTCTCCTTGAAACAGAGGCAGTGCAGAGAGAAAACAACTATTTATTTCTTTTCTTAAGACACTTCTATGCCACTGATAGTACATTTCCAGAACCCAGCTGTACAGAAGAAGACTCTTGTCACCTGTAAGCTAGTTTGTAACCTTATATATTTTGTCAACCCAGCCATTCTAATTTACCACAGGTCAAGGATTAAGCAATTCCATCTTAGTGGCGTATGTGAGCAATTTCCATAACTGGCTGTTGTGTAGCTAATCTTTTGGGATTGGATCCAGCTAAATCCCTTGGTGGGAAAAAGGATATTTCTGCTTGTGGGAGGCTTCTGATCCTGTTGAGCTCAGCCATGATTATACACACACAAAGAAGAAATTCTCCTCATCACTGCTTTAGAACAAGAAATATGCTCTCAAAAATCCCAGTATGGTTTATTGGCTAGTAATATGTGTAAACCCCATTTTAGCTTTTCATTTCTTCATTTAAAACTGGTGACCATAACTAAGCTTGGTCTAATAGGCTTTTAAAATTTCCTAATATTAGCTTTTACTTGATGAATTATTTATTTATTTAAATAAATATGTAATGAATGGCTTTGGCTTTGGTTAACAAGAGACTTGATTCAGAGACATTTACAGGGCATTTGAGTGTACTTGCCCTTCTTTCTTAAATGTATTTTTCTATAATTTTATCATTCAACAGTTTTACATGTTAGCTATCCTTGTTACAACAACATATTGAAGATAGGGACTTTTCAAAAATAGGCAGTTTAAAGACTTTTTAGTGCTTTAGGCTATAGTCTTTCCAGAGACTTATTTGATGTAGTGAATAAAAGTCCTAGATTAAAAGCTGGGAGTTGCCAGTTCTGGCCCTGCTTTAAGAGCACAAGCTGGCTGGTGACCTTGAGCCACACTCCTCCAGCCCTAGGAAGAAAGTATTTGCACGTTACTTGTGATAATGTTACCAATAAAGTTACAGGGAGTATTCTTGCCATAACCAGGAGTCCAGGTTGACACAATGGATCTCAGTGACAAGCCTTTCCAACTATATAAATTGGAAGGAAACCCTCTGCAATTTCCAGTCAGCTTGGGGAAAGCTTTGTAATATCATTCCTTTCAATAGTGGGCAATCCTTTACTTTTCCATGTCTTGAATTCAATCTACGGCTCCTAAAAATGTTTTACCATGTAACACAATCTGTTGACTATTTCCAAATTTTAAAAACTGATCTGAAATCATCATTAATTATCAAATTGTATGTAAGGAGAAAAGAGCTGGTCCAGTTGTTTAGACTGAGTCCCCAGAAACTTTCATAACTAGACACTTTACGGTATATCTTAAATTCTGTATATATTTGCACACAGCATATTTATATCTATTAAGACAGGGGTCCCCACCCTCCGGTCTGTGGACTGGCCACAGCATGTCAGCAACTGATCCACACAAACAAGGGAAGCGCCATTGCAGGATGTAGGCAGCACACGAAACCCCCCCACTTCCAGGCCACAGAAAAGCCTCTCCGTGGAACCGGTCCCTGGTGCCCAAAAGGTTGAGGGCTGCTGGTGTATTAAGATTAAGTTCTCTCTGAGACATAAAATAGGATGAGAGTTATACAATTTAAAATAATTAAAGCGGTCTATGGGATGGGATACCATTTAGCCATGATACCGACACTGAATATTTAAATCCTTTTGATTTCCAGTTTGAGGCTCACCTCAATGCCACACAGCTCTCTTCACAAGGACTGTCATTTCCCGTACAATAGAAGTAAATGAACAGCCAACCTATTTTCATGCTGAATGTTATGTGATGAATTTTGACGTTCTGAAACTACCTTAATTTCCACACCGTGTGCAAATGACATGTAAGTAAACTGTATGCAAATTATGCATGTGTTATATTAAACGTTTAAGAGATATTTACATTGAGAACAAAAGATATTTATTTATAGTACATCATAATTTCTGTATCTGAAGACCGGATTAATATCTTCAGGATTTTAATGTATGAAGGAAATGTAATGTATGAAGCAGCTGAAAGAAACCAAATAACACTCAATACTAAAGACATTTTTGTTATTTAAACTTCTCAGTGCTCTACAATAAATCTCTTGATGTCTTTCTCCTAGGCTAAATACACCTCTACCTTTAGCTTTTCCTTTCTTTGTTTTCCTCAACTAAATGTTGCCCTTTATGGTTCTTCTTCAGGTCATATATGGAGTGAGGCCTTTTTGAAAGGCTATCTGAACTCCAAATCCCTTATTTCTCTCGGCCTCCATTGTGCCTGCACACAGTTCTGTAAGTACTTTGCAGCATCTCCTTTAGGAAGAAGTTGGAGGAATGAGCAGTCAATGATACCCTATGAACAATTTGGACTGTTACCACTACCATGTTTGCTCCTAATATGTTCCTGTTGCTGAATAACACAGCTGTTGCATGACGTGAGTTCCCTTCGACAGTTTTTAGAAGCTTCCCTTGATCCCTACAGTATTGTTGCAGTTCCTCACTTGAAAACCATGAATCCCCATTTAGGTCGCACCATTTTTAGAAAGGATCCTGCCTGTCCCTGAGCATATATAAGTATGTGGAAAGTAAATAATGGAACTGTGAGTTCTTGAGCAGCTTAAAAGAACAAGGCTAAAGGGGGAGGTGGGCTCTGAGGAGGAGGAGGAAGAAAGCCCCAGGAGTCTTACATCACTGTTGACCCCTAGTGCTCTCCTGCTAATAAGTGAGCTGTTGAGTGATTGTTTCTGATTTTGGCGCATGAAAGTTGCTACGCTGGGGCTAAGATAGTCCCTTGGGTTGATTTCTTCTTCCCTGTGAGAAAGTTTCAGAGGCTGGGAAAGGTCATTCTGGCTGAGCTCATTGCCACAGCCTTCAAAGGGCAAAGAATAGGTCATATCTTGAAGATTTGTCTGGAAGCTGGAAAGAAAAAAAAGGGGGGGAGGGAGGAATGGAGAAAGGGTCATCTTTGATCTCAGGCACAAATTTCTGCTCACAGAACCAAACAAACTGAACTCTATAAGTTTCCAATCTTCTTTTGCTACCCTTTCCCATTTCCTTCATTGTTCTCCAGTGAAATCCTGTGTGAGTAAGCTGCAAGTCACCATCCAGAGAACCCATTTCCCAGGTCCGGGAACCAATACCTCCCCTTGACAATTTGGCATAATAATGTCAGACTGTAGATGATATGTTGTTCATTTCATCTCATTATCTGCAATGCAGTGAAAGCAAAATTCTGGGCTCTTCTTCAAGAAAGTTAAATCTGTTCAAATCAAGTATCATTTAAAGAGACTGGGATTACAGACAGACAGTATTATATACTAGACTGTTTAGATTTAGTTGTAAGAAAACTACCTAGATTATAAACCAGAGGTGTCAAACTGAAGGCTCCCGGACCACAGGATGCTTAGATCTGGCCTGCAGGGCCGCCCTGGAAACAGCAAAGGACCAGCCCTTGGTGCCTCCGGCAGTGAAAATAAAAACAAAGCAAAAGGAGAAACGTTTCCTCTTTTGCATTTGAGCATGCAAGAAGGGACAGGAAAGGAGAAAGGGAAAGAGGAAAGACAAAGAAAAGAAAGATGGGAAGAGAGCAAGGAAGGAAAAATAAGGAAAGAGGGGAAGGAAGAAGAAAGGAGAATGAAGAGGGGAGGAGAGGAGAGGAGAGGAGAGGAAAATTATAACGAGAGTGAGTGAGAGTCTGAGGTAAGTCCTGCCTTAGCACTTGGCCACCACAGATGCCCCTGACATGAGTGACATTGAGCTGGCCATGCCCAGCCTGACCAAGCCCCACCCCCCCAAAGTCAAACACAACCCTGATACGGCCCTCAATGAAATCGAGTTTGACATCCCTGTTCTAAACCTTCTTATCCATAAATCCGGTCTTCAGCAAAGGTTGTTTCACAGGGCTCTTAGAGAGTAACAGCGGCAAAAGGCTTTTACCTTGAAAATGTTTCAGTGGATACTAAATATTAAAGTATGTTTGAACATTGTGAACCAGCTAGATGAAAATATAAAAGAAGAACAACATCCTTCGTGGTATTTATTCCGCGATTTAAAGCTGACACATTTGCAAAGACATATTTATTCCTATCCATCCACATCTACAAATCCCACTGTGCCCTTTGGGGCTTATTCCATAAGTTCACTGGGTCTTTTATTATGATTCTCCAAGAGAGAGAATAAAAACCATAAAAATAAAGATAACAGATTTATGCTGGTGGCAAGAAGTATTCCAACTTTAATACCTCAAATAATTGGAATATTATTATTTAAATTCATTGTAAGTAGTTTTCATTTAAAAAAAAACCCCTTCATAGGCACAATACATAAAATGCAGGCTATTGAGTATAACTTTCCTTTGGAAATGTTATATTTGATTTTGGTAATATTTTATTCAGTTTGTTACAAATTCAGAACTAATCAAGAGATATTTATCCTCAGCAATGATGTAAGGTTTTTGTGAGACAAAGAAGAATGATCCCTTCAAAACAGGGTTTTGAAAAGGAATTGCAAATTTAACTCTCATATTTTTAAGCATAATTATTTTAGTGCTAGAACAACAGAATAATAGAGTTGGAAGGGACCTTGTAGGTCATCCAGTTCAAGCCCCTGCCCAAGCAGGAGACCCTACACCATTTCCGATAAATGGCACTTCTGTCTCTTTTTGAAAGCTTCCAGTGATGAAGCTCCCACAACTTCTGAAGGCAAGCTGTTCCATTGGTTGATTGTTCTGTCAGAAAAATTCTCCTTATTTCTAGGTTGAATCTCTCCTTGATCAGTTTCCATCCATTATTCCTTCTCTGGCCTTCAGGTGCTTTAGAAAAGAGCTTGACCCCTTCCTCTCTGTGGCAGCCTCTCAAATATTGGAACACTGCTATCGTGTCTCCCCTGGTCCTTCTGTTCACTAGACTAGCCATGCCCAGTTCCTGTAACCATTCTTCATATGTTTTAGTCTCCAGTCCTCTGATCATCCTGGTTGCTCTTCTCTGCACTTTTTCTAGAGCCTCAACATCTTTTTTGTGTATGTGCAAAAGAAAGAATAGATAAAATTAGATTTGGTAGATTGGATTGCTATGTAAAAGATACTTTTGCTTAGTAATGCTTTCACAGATATATTAAAGTTGTTGCATAGATGTGTAAAAAGAAAGCAGCTGTCAATTTAAGTGTCATTTCTGTCACACTTTTTAATAATATACTATTCCTGTAATTATATTGCGGTTCTTTTACATTTAATAAAAGCTTGCTTAGTTTTACAATGAAAAACAATTTAAGGAATTACAGAAACAGACTGAACACTGTGGTTCATTTGTTGAGGCAATTATCCAGATCCTTGTCAAAGAAAAAGAGAGAAAAAGAACAAAGATGGTGATGTGCAAAAAATGTTTCTAATTCTGTGCTGTAATGCTTACAATATGTCTGTGGTTGTGTTGGATTATGTTAATAAGCTCCAGTCAAAATGTATTTGTCACAACACAAAGGAAGGGTGCTATCAATTGTCTTGCCAGTTATTTTAAATTAGTCACCAAAATGTCTAGCCAAGGGTTTCTGTATGACCCTCATTGGAAGGGTGAGGTCTATTGGACAGAAGTTATTTTTCCTGTGAGACTAAACAATTCCCCACCCCCACCCACTGCTGCTTTATTCTGAATAATCTGAATAATAATTGCAAAGTGAATAAGGGTCACCTGTCCTTCTAATAGGCATATGTAGTTCTACTTAAGACTTATTTTCATTTTTATTTTAAAAGTTGTTATTCTCCAGCTTTCTGCAAAAGCTCTCAAACTTAAGTTGTGGATGAGATGTGGAAACACAACAAATGAGCTTTACCGAGGTCTTTAATTGCACTGTAAACCAAGAATCTACAAAATAACTTTTGGTTTTTCTTTGTTAAAAAAACACCACCAAAAGCAGCTTTTTCTTTTTTTTTTCCCTAAGAGACATGAGAACTGTCAAAATATAAATTTATCTATAGGCACTATTTGTATGTAGCTTGAAACAGAACAATCCAAAACAAATCAGCTGTTTAAGAACTATGTTGTATATTATCATAATTATTTAAAAAATCAGGAAATATCTAATATTTAAAGTTAAAAAAAATAACTTTTTGGAGCGGAAAATATTCTCTACAGAAACCAAACATGTGTAATTTATTTTGCCTTCAGGATGCATGATAGATTCTTGAACAGTGGGAAATACTTGTTTTAATTTCTTGTCACAGATGACATTGCTGCCATCATGCTCTTTCTCATAATTAAATTATATAATTAGATCAGATGTCAGTGGAAGAGGTTGTTGAAAGATGTTTACAGTACAATATTTCATCCAGCAGGTATAGAATGAGAGGAAAATTAAGTGCAAGCGCACAAATGCATAACACAAAACAAATGTCAGGTTTCCAAGTCATAATTCCCTTTTCAAAAAGAAACTTGCAAAGTCCATTTTCCAAAACAAGTTCCTTTTTATTCAGGTATATATCGAATTGGCAAAGTCTGTTGTAATTCCGGATCTGACCCGACCCCGGAATTACACCCAATAATATTTAGAAACGTTCCACCAAAGTCACATTCCCCAATCAACATTCAATCCAGCACCTCCGGTGACACCAAATTCTACCTCCAGCCATCTGCAGGGACACAGCCTGTTCCCACGGGAAAGAATGTCACCTAGCCCAAACATTCTTTACTATCTACTCCCTCCTCCCATCCATTGAAATGTGGCGAGCCCGAAACCCCCCTTGCAGGAAAAGAGAAACAGATAGCAGATACTATAATACTACGCTAACTAAAATGGCTACATATATGTTAAGTTTCGGGGCTCGACAACAAAACTAGCATTCAAATGCAAACTATGAAATGTGGAAGGGCTGCAGACTTCTGAATGTAATAATAAGAGATGTAGATCCTGTTTCTTCATTCCCCACCTCCCTACCACATCTGGATATAGTTTGGTGAAGCAATTGCCAGAAACCAAATAATAGCTCTGCCTGACTAGTTATTTTCTTTTACATATAAACAATTAATGGAATATGCAACCCATGTTCAAAGTGTTCATATTCATTAAGCTGTTTCCTGAAATTAAATAATTGTTTAATAATTTAATACTGCACATACCAGGAAAAAAAAGCCCCCTCCCCCTTTATATTATTAAAGAGAAAGAAAAAAACAGATTTGCTACTTGGTTACTGGTATTTTTTGTTTAAGGGCTCATCCCTGTGCCTTTGCAGACTAATTTTATGGACTTTCTGAATCTCCAGCCAGGGACTGGAATTGTTTTCTGCTTCTTCTGGGCACATTTTGAGGAATGAAGTGAACGTGTGCTAAGTTCATTCTCAAAACCATAAAAGGAAATAGACACTTGTAGAAGACATAAGGACTTCATCTGACACCTAAAATATATTGCTTGATAACTCCTTCAAGGTTTCAATTGTGACTTCTTATGAGGTTACGTTTTACCTAGCATTGCTGACTTTGTATTTGTTGTCATGGACATCCGTAAAGCATATGGTTTAGTAGATTTAGGATAGTTATCATACTGTGTGACATATAACTCAGTATGAGTTATCATACTGAATGACATATTCAGAGCCTAGGTTAAGAATGTAGCAAACAATCATGTTGTTGTTTGGTTTTGGCTTAAGGTAGCATATAATTCCAGTTTCAATATTCCACAAACAAAATGATGGCTTACATCAGGGGTGTCAAACTCAATGCAAACAATGAAACAGCAAAGGACTGGCCCATGGTGGCTCTGCCAGCGAAAACAGAGCTCGGGGAGGCCGTTTTCGCTGGCAGAGGGCTGCAGGAGGCCATCGCAGCTGAAAACAGAGCCTCGATGAGTGACGTTGGGCTGGCCATGCCCACCCTGGCCACACCTCAGCGAAACACAACCCTGATGTGGCTCTCAATGAAATCGAGTTTGACACTCCTGGCTTAAATATATGGTAAACTAGTCCAAGACATATTAGATGTAATAGCCATTACATCTTACAATACATACAGTGATGTGTAAACCCAACCAGGCGTTCCATGAACAATCCTTGATTTGGTGTATACCCTCTCCTTTTTGTCTATAAAAAATCCTCTTTTCACTTCAGTAGACCAATAATTAATAGTCCAGGATATAAATGCAAACAATCCTATTCTGACACTGATTTAAAGGGAAGCTCCATCTTCCAGAAAATGGACATACATGTAGCATAGACAACGGGGCCCCCATTTCTAATCTAATGATTGGTATTTAGTGCGAGCAAAGAGCTTTTTATATTTTTGTACAGGTAATCCCTGACTTCCAACAGTTCATTTAGTGACCATTCAAAGTTGCAATGGCACTGAAAAAAGTGACTTATGACCATTTTTCACACTTACGACCTTTGCAGCATCCCCATGGTCACGAGAGGCCAGGCGAGGCAAAGTGCCCCTCAACGTGAGTGGCATCGAGTTGGCCACGCCCACCTAGTCACATGACCACCCAGCCACACCTACCGAGCTGGTCATTAGGGAAGAGAACCGGTTGTTAAATTATTTGAATCCCAACACTGCCCTTGTTCTTCTTTTCATTAAAGTAGACATACCTAGTTCCTGCAACTGTTCTTCGTATGTTTCAGCCTCGAGTCCCCTAATCATCTTTGTTGCTCTTCTCTGTTCTCTTTCTAGAGTCTCTACATTGTTTTTACATCATGGTGACAAAAACTGGATGCAGAATCTCTCTCTCTCTCTCTTTCTCTCCCCCTCTCTCTCTCTCTGATCATCTATATATCTATCGTTTATCTATAACAATAGCAATAGCACTTTGAGTCAGCCTCTTGCCCCCAACGATCTGGGTCTTCATTTGACCGACCTCAGAAGGATGGAAAGCTGATTCAACCTTGAGCCCCATCAGAATATCAAACTCCAGACTGTGGGCAGGGTTAGCCTGCAACACCGCTTTCTAACCATTGCACAACCAATTCCTGCAACTATCCTTCATATGTTTCAGCCTCCAGTCCCCTCATCATCTGCTGCTCTTTGGGAGATCCCTGATCTACACATACATCTATACACAGATAGATCCATGATCTATGTACTCTGACAAACTGGCCATCGATAGACACATAAACATGAACACCATCTACATACTGTGCAAAAGGAGACAATCAACCAGCCAAAGAGGGCAACAACACCCAGAGGAGCATAGATTAACATCAGACCAACCACCAAGAAGTAAACAATGTCCAAATCAAGCATCTGCCAAACAAGCTAAGAGTAAGCAGCCCAACCAAAGAACCTGCAAGACAACTCCCACCAACACTGACAAGGCAAACTGCTTGAATATAAATTGAGAACAAACCCCACTCCCTCTAGTGCTGATGGTTGGGTAACAACATGTCTGCAAGAAAACCACCAAGGTCAGAGAACACCAAGGAACTCACAGTTCAATCCTAAACCATAAATGTTCTCTTGTATTGATATGAATCATCTGTCCGTCCATCCATCCCTCCCTCTGTCTTTCTCTCTCTCTCTCCCTCTCTCTCTCGTTCTCATCTACTAGGCCAGACCACCAGAAACAATCCTACCTATCCTGAAAAGGTAAGACACTAGTATATAAAAAGAGACGCAAACCCCACTTCCTTCTAGCACTGATGATGTTAGCTAGTTGGGTCATGAAACGTCTGCAAGAAAACCATCATGCTGACAGAAAAGCAAGGACCCCTCACATCTAAACAAACATGCTCACCTAGTTTCCCAGATCTGAACTGCCCAGATTGCCAGTGTGAAAATTGCCAGTGTGAAAATTCTTCCCACTTCCAAATTCTGGGGCTGACCTCCTAAGTCAATGCATGCTCTATAGCAGGGGTGTCAACTCAAGGCCCGCAGGCCGAATCCAGCCTGCAATGTGGTCCAATCTGGCCCATGGGGCCATCCTGGTCTACCCTCAATGAATCTGAGTTTGACACCCCTGCTCCAGAGCACGGGGACTTGGCCTGGAAATCCCATGACTGGGTCCAACTCCAAGTTCCTATCTAGCTGGTGAGAAGATGAGGGCGGAGCGGGTACGTACGTCATGCAGGTGATTGTGATGATCGCTTGATGGAGAATGACAATAGACAAGGGTCTCGCGGGTTCATCTTCAATGATGTCCTGAAAGGAGAAGGAAACACATCTAAGAAAGCTCCTGAGATATGGCCACCATCCAGTTGG
>JANHFL010001089.1:36239-75056 GCA_032468155.1 Oxyrhabdium leporinum
CTCCTCCTCCTCCTCCTCCTCCTCCTCCTCCTCCTCCTTCCTCCTCCTCCTCCTCCTCCTCTTCCAATTCCCCATAGTGTTGGCTTATTTATCTGTATCTGTGGACAAACATGACTCTATTTTTTATATGTGTGAAAGAGAAAAGGAGAAATGGATACATATTAGACTATCCTACCAATAACATAGTCTGGCAACAGCCCTACAAACTAATGTCCTTTCTCTTACTTTGCCTCTAATCACAAAGCTTTTGTACTGGCTATTATTGAAAAATCATATCATATGAAGCATAATGGTTGTCTATCAGTTAGGGATATTCTCATGGTCTCAGAAAAGGAATAGCCCAGAATTTACTCTTTAGAATATTGGGCATTGTGTGCTCCTATTTCTTCCTCAGTCCATCTAATCTGATCAAATATGGACCATGACTACAACACTAGAACACTTATTACATAAATACCTTATATGGTAAATATCCCAATCCCATAAATGTCTTCAACCTTGAGTTATGCATTGGACAATTTCCATTCCATTTCCCATGCAAGAGAGCTGTTTCTCCCTCCCTTCCAAATTTCAACATAAAACAGTTTTCTCCCTTTCCTGCTTGACCCCAAATGCTATTTAAATATTAGAACTCAAGTGGAGGAATTCTAAAACTCGGTGATGTTTAATATTGCCACTTGATACGCTACATCATTGTCCAGCTTTGCACTATTTAACTAGAGAAATAAAAGGAATGAAACCCAGAATCTATGGTTGTGAACAATGTCCAGCCAGAGAATTCTATTAAATTCTGCTAGAAAGATAATGTTAGAAAGAAGGCTAAAGTATTCTTCATGATTATTATAGCTATCATCACCACCTAACCTTCACATTTACCCAGTAATACAGATAATAGTATTTTTCCTGCAATTCAGGGTCCTTTATATTAAACCTTTGTAATAACCCAGCAATAGTTAGAAATTGTCACTTTTTTGGTTATCCTGTATATATTCTACTAAAAAAAAAGTGAATTAGAGAGATCCTGGATAGGTCAGCCTGTCTACCAGCTGTCCACCAGTAAAACAAACTCATCATAAGACATTCAGGTCCCAGAGATGAGATGATTAAAATCTTCACGCAATAAGAAGTGTGGCAACTGCAATTTTGTTCATTGCTGCTTTGTGACATCTGTTTTTCTTGCCCATCTTCTATGATGCCCAAGAGCAGGTAGGCTAAAGGTAGAAAGACTTCAGAGAGAAAGACTTCCCACTTTCCCCTGTTCTAAAAGGTAAACATAAAATATGTTTATGTATAATTATGAGCCACGGTGGTGCAGTGGTTAGAGTGCAGTACTGCAGGTTACTTCTGCTGCCTGCAATTTGGCAGTTCAAATCTCACCAGACTCAAGGTTGACTCAGACTTCCGAGGTGGGTAAAATGTGGGTAAAATGTTGGGGGCAAGAAGCTGACTCTGTAAACTGCTTAGAGAGGGTTGTAAAGCACTGTAAAGCAGTATATAAGTCTAAGTGATAGATAGATAGATAGACCGACAGACAGACAGACATGGAGATGGAGGTGGAGATGATAGGATAGATAGATAGATAGATAGATAGATAGATAGATAGATAGATAGATAGATAGATAGATATATTCAAATCATTATATTCCTTATAAATACCTTATTGAACACTTTTTCTTTTTTTCCAGTGCTCTCCAAAAACCAGAAGAGCAAATTTAATGAAAAACGAGCTTCGAATATTTAATTCCTATTTATGGGTTTATCTTCTTCCTAATCCACAAGAAACAATCTCTTGATTTTTCAGTCCATGCGCATACCTGTGCATGTTATATTATAAATTTAATGGACAATTATTCTAAATAGGTGTGGGGTTGAATTTCAGTTGGGTTAAGTAAAGTAAAACATTTTCTCACCTTCCGCATTCTAATTATATTCATTTAAACTTTCTATCTTATTTCTTTCTTTCTCTCACCATCATATTCTTGTTTGATAACACTAGAGATCATTTCACAGGAAATAGATTCAGACTGAGTTAAATAATAATGAAGCAAAATGTTCTTCATAACTTTTTAATATCAGTTCTGTAATCAATTTAATTTTAATGACTGAAGTTACAGTTACATAAACTTAAGGCAATAATATGATTAGCTGAAATTTTAAGTAAATTACCCAGGCTTTTTCAGCCACAAGACAACTGTGAAATAAGATGATTTAACTAATTCAGTTGATTTAGCTCATCAGCTCTTTGACTATTGAAGAAATGAAATTTGTTTATAAAACAGCAGGAAACATTTTTTCTCTTTTTTTTCTACAAGCAGTTGGAATGAGAAAATAAATGAATGCATCCAAGTGCTTCCCTTCCATCTGTAAATCTTTCTGTCCAACATTTTTTTCTCCTTTTGGGTTTTCAAATTCCTAAATATTTCCCTACTCCCCACTGAAGGAAAGAAAAAAAAATCTTCACCCGTATCGGACTCTGAAGATGATGGTCTTCCAAACAAAATGGACAGAAGGATAGCAAAGAAAATAGTGATTAACTAGAAAAATGCCTCAATATGGAAAGTGAAGATGAAGGAGGAGGAGAAGAAAAAGAGAAGGTAGATTTGAGATCCTAGTAAAGGTTGAAACAATTTCTTTTCATTTGATTTTAAAAAAAGAAAGAAAGAAAAATGTCTTACATGGAATTTTTCAGCTTATATATATATATTAAAGAACTGAAAAGTTCCACCAATCCTGCAGTTCAGACATATGTTTGCTTCAAGATATGAGATGGTCTTTTGTACCAATATTTTCAAACAACAACATTATTATTATTTTTCTATCTATTGTGACACCAGTTTCTTTGTCAACTACAAGGATCCTTTGGGCAGGTAGACCCCAAGAGTTTTGTATTAGCATGGGATTTCATTTGTGTAACTCTCTTGCCTGCATATATATTAAGATCCTTCAAGTTTCTGTTTTAGATGAGAATCAAAACATAATTTAATTTCAGCCTGCCTTTGATTAATCAGGTTACTAATGAGTAGACTTTACACTTTACACTTTACATTAGAATGTTTTGTCAATGCTGATATATAAATATATTGTTAAGGAGCCATGGTGGTACTGTGGTTAGAATGTAGTATTGCAGGCTAATTCTATCACCTGCCAGCAGTTTGATTCTGATTGTTTCAAGATTGATTCAGCCGTCTAGCCATCCAAGGTCAGTCAAATGGGGACCCAGATTGTTGGGGGTAATATTCTGACTCTGTCAACTGCTTAGAGAGGACTGTAAAGCACTATGAAGGAGTATGTAAGTCTAACTGATATTGCTAATGTATTTTTTTTAGCTTTTTAAAGCTTATCTTTAAGTAGCTTAATTTAAGTGTTTCTTATTCTCTTAGTTCTTAAACATAGAAAAGTTACAAATAATTTCCTCCACATTTATTTAGTATGTCATGAACTTTATTACGTTGTGATAAAGGAAGGTTAGATCCATCTCATAATTATTAAATCTATTCTCCAGATTTAACACGGAGACTCTATACTATTTCTAAGAGAATCAGTGTGCTTAATAAGTTACAGGAAAAATATATATGGAGATCACCTTCTATGTTAGTTACCTTCTATGTTACTTCTGGGAAGTAACACAGCTGAGGCATGGCAATCTGCTCTGCCACACTAATCAGCTGAGAGGATAAAGGCCAGGAAAGCACAGGGGTGGGGGGGGCACAGCTGATCATTGGAGATACCGGTTCGTGTGAACCGGTCCGAACCAGCTAAATCCCACCACTGGCTCAAAATTATAGACCATAGGTTATCCCAAATCTCATTAATTAAGGAAGCAGGATGTGACTAGTGATTTATGTCAGTGGACAAAATGCTTTGAACTCACAACATCTTGATCCCAAATGTCTCCTTAGGAGCCCAAAACATTTTACGTTTTCACTTAAAGTGTCTCAACACTGTTTTAACCATTCCAAACATGTTTTAAGCTCAAAACAGCTGCATGCTTTGAGTTGGAGTCGCTTCTTTCGAAATAGACACGCTTCCATATGGTTAGGACAGTGACTGGAACTTTCTGATGGAGTTGAAATGAGGTGTTTGGGGTTTAAAACATTTGAAAAGCAATACAATGTTCACATCTCTGTTAATTTCCTGAAAATGAGACTCCCTGGACTTCAGTCTATGGCACATTGTCCTATTGCTTGACATCTGCAGAAACACCTCTGTTCTGCTTCTTTCTTCCCATCTCCCCAAAGATCCTCTTTATGGCTCTCTGTGGGGAAATCAAGATGCCAAATTTAGAGCTTTAGGCATGCAAATTCTTGAAGGA
Source organism: Oxyrhabdium leporinum (assembly GCA_032468155.1). Taxonomy (NCBI): domain Eukaryota; kingdom Metazoa; phylum Chordata; class Lepidosauria; order Squamata; family Cyclocoridae; genus Oxyrhabdium; species Oxyrhabdium leporinum. The sequence goes on from JANHFL010001089.1 coordinate 40,552, forward strand.
ACTCTGACGAGAGATTTTGAGACGGAGGAGGAAAAACAGCAGCAGGACCATCTTACTAATGTTTCTTCAAAAGGTATAGATCAGGAGTGACAAACTAAAGGCCTGTGGGCCAGTTCCAGCCTGTGGGGTGCTTAGATCTGGCCTGTGAGGCTGGCCTGGATATAGCAAAGACTCTCTCACTGTGCCTCTGCTACCAAAAATGGGGTATGGGAAAGCTGTGCCCCTCCACAACCACATTCTGGGCCTGGATGGGGCATGTTCTGTGCTGTGCCCCATTTTGGCTGCCAGAGTGCTGCAGGAGTCTATCCAGGCCCAGAACAGGATATGGGATCCCAACCCACACCCACTCCCTGCACCCCGCTTTGGCTACCAGAGTGCTGCAAAAGGCCATCCTTGACTCATTGGCTACCAGAGTGCTGCAAAAGGCCATCCTTGACTCAGAAGGTTATAAAAGCAAGGAAAAGTAAAATATTTTATGTTTCAGGCTTGCAGGATTCTGCTACTTTAGCCTTTGTCAATAATTTATAGTTCTAGTCTTCCTATGCAGTCAGTTTCTTGATCTGGTCTCTCTCTCATAGGGTGATCAAGTAGATCAAGTATGTATTTTTTTAAAAAAATCACAGAAATGTATGCCTCTCTATTTGTATAAGTGTATAAAACCATGTGTGTGTAGGTCCAATCTTGTGTCACGCCCACCATGGCCATGTTCACCCTAATCATGCATACCCCAGCCATATCCGCCACCCCATCTCTCTGAGGTCAAACATAACCCTTTTGCTGTCCTCAATGAAATCAAATTTGACATCCCTAGTGTAGATGGTACTGACTTTGGTGGCCCATAGTGATGCCTAAGACCAAATCCTTGTTCTTTGTGGAAGCCGATCAGACAGACCTATGTCCATCCTTGAGGCTAATCAACCCCATAATAGGGGTTGATGTCTGTAACAACAGTCTTGATAATATTCACTAGTGCATGGACTTTTCTGTACAAAAACTAAAAACTGAAAACAACAAAACCTGTGACCTCTGGAATGCCATTAATCTGTAAAAAATAATGTCTATGTTTCCTTCTGCCTGTTTTTGAAAGAAAACAGCTATTAATACACACACACACACACACACACACACACGTATGTATGTATGTATGTATGTATGTATGTATGTATGTATGTATGTATGTATGTATGTATGTATGGTGTGGCATCACACTTCTTTTGAAGGATTGAGTGCATCAGAAACTGCACCCAGTCCTGTTACAAGGACAAACAAGGCAATTTGTTTACTTATTAGGTTTTCCTAAGGAAAAAAAAGAATGATATTTTCTTTAAAAAAGATTAATTACATCTTAAAGGGGGCTAGATGCAAGGAAAAGAAAACCTATTAGAATAGTAGATTCAGTCTGCATTAACAGGCATAGCCTCTTATGTCCTGGAGTAGCCTTGGGCAGTTGGTGCAGCCTAATTGGGAAATAAATCTTAATTCTAAGGTAAATTTGTTGTTTAGTGTAAAACCCTTGGTGAATGGATGCTGCCAAAGAAGGTCCCGAGTCATAAAAGATAAACGGTTTTCAGACACATGCTAATTAATTTGTCATATATTGGTGCTAATGCTCTTCTGTGAAACACAGTGAGTTTTCATGAACTACATGAAAAACAACAATAGGCAACTACCTGTTCTAATTCAAGCTTCTGGTAACTAATAATGTTTTCTATGTAGCTGTGCAGGGAAGTTCCAGATGATTGAGGAGATGAGAAGAAATAGCTACTCCATGGCATTTGCTCTCCTCTTCTGTTAACGGTTAATGTGACATAATGGGTTGTGTAGATGCTCAATCTGGTGTTGAACATTTCAGCCTGTGTGACTGGGTGTGAACAACCAGACCCACACACGAAGAGTTCACATTAGCTACTTTACTGTTGCAGTGCCTATTTCACAGGAATCTTCTCAGACTGGCAGTGCTCCTGGGTAAAGGCTAGATGAAGTTCAACAGAATTCAAGGGGAGTCAGACCTTGCCCTTTTGTGTCTACATAATGATTCCAGACTAATTCCCCTCTTAACCCTTTCTTCTGATTTGGACAGTATCTCTCTGACAAATGTTGTATTTGTATGTTGTGTGTGTCTATTTATACAGAGAGCTGCTGTTAAAAAAAAACAAAAAAACCCCATATTTTTATCATTTATTTTCCCCAAATTCCTGTTTGTACTCGTTCCCTATAAATTACGCAGTGTGTGTGTGTGTGTGTGTGTGTGTGCGCATGTTTTAATGCTACAATGCAAGTGCATACTTTCCAAGCCAGAAACTGAATCACAAAATTCAAAGCAATGTAACAATTAAAGTTGGTAAAATATTATGGACTAGATTTGGAAATATGAGAATGAATGATATATTATTTCCCACAGCAAAATGAAGCAGAGATGGTTAAACTGATTCTTTTATCCAAATAAGAGATTATATTTAAATTTATCTCTAGCTTCCAGATTTTGTTTGCAACGAGAAATATATAACAGAATCAAAGTTTCATATATATATATGAAACTTTGATTCTGTTTTTAGACAGGTTTATTGTTATAGAAGTGGCTTGTACATACTGTTGTGTAAAAGCAAAAAAAAGTTGTGGTTGTAATGTTGTTACCTTCTACTGTACTAAAGAGAGTCAGAAGTTGGTGCCTTTTTCTTTTCTTTCTCCTGTTACACTATATCCCTTCTTTTTCCCTCCCTCTCTTCTTACTTTTCCATGGTTTTTTCCTTTGTATTTTATACAATTAACTAATAAAAAGTTAAATCATAAATATATGATCATAATCATATTCATAAATATATATTTAAAAAAATAAAGATGATCTGTAGAGACCCACACCTTCATCTGGAAAATGCAGAACAAATTGGCAAATTGGTTGATTATTTTTTTTTTAATGTAGACTGAACCAATCTTTAAATATTCACATACTGCATTGTTACTATACTTTATTGACAAGACTGCAGGGATGTGACCTACAGATTGATGGAAAGAGAGTAAAGTGATTGCTCTGCTGGGATAGGAATAAACCTAGGTGTTCATATAAGCATTAACCAATTCAGAGACTTCTTACTGCTTCTACAGTCTGACCCTGTTCTGTGGTAGAAGACATGCCCTCTCTTGTATTTTGGACTTCGGTTTCAATCAGCTTCAGCTAGCAAAGTCAATGGCAAGGGACTGTAGAAGATGAAGTCCAAGAAAATGGAGGGTCTTAAACTTTTTTGTGCCTCAAAAGTTAATCCCAGATCAATTTGTTTAGAAGTATAGCTTGTTGATGTTGTGTGGGGAAAAAAACAAAACAAGACACCTTTGTGTCTGAGCATCTTTGACTCTGGATACCTCATTAGGATGAAAGTCAGCTCAGCTTTAGTTGAGTATCTTCTTAGCCCAGCAGCAGAAGGCTTGTCTCTTCATTAGATTACCAGTATAGATTCTTTCCTTCCTCTTCTGTGGTTAATTATAATCCTGCAGAAATCATAAAACATATCACTTTCCACTTGCTCTTTAAAAATTTGTCCTTGGTCTTTTTTAGCCCAGAAAATATTCGCCTGTCTTCATTTATCATGTGCACTTTAATAACGTCTCCTGTTGACCAGATCATCTGGACTGCTTTCAGAAAGCCCTTTTCTTTTTGCAGGCCATTAATTTTACAAATTTTAATTGTACACCTATCTGACAGTTTTAATTTTCCCGAGATCCTGGGTATGATTTTCTAATCAAGATGTAAAACTTCAGAGCAGAGCAGTTTCTTTGTCCTGGAAATTTGACTGAAGTGAGACCTTTCAGACGGAGATGGGCCGAGAAATATGACATTACTGAGGACTTGAAATCTTCCAACTAAAGGAACATCTACTAGGTTGAACTGCCCATTACAGGTACGTCTGTGGATCAACAGCAAAATTTATGGGGGAAACAAAGTCTGCAGAATTGAGATTTATAGTTGGGAATAATGCTGTTTCACCATTCCTGTAAGATAAATGTATTTGATCCTGTTAACACAAGATGCTGTTCTAGGGTGCATAACAGATTTGTTTCTCCTCATGCTGACAGCAAGCTGAACATGGTGATGTACACACCACCAAATGACTTAGGAGATACTTCACTCTTAATAAATAACCAATTACACACAAGGTCTGCTCCAGTAGGTCACTTTCACCATACCAGGTTCCCTCCAATCAGGGTAGGAGCACTCTTTTGCATCAAAACATAAATGCTGAAAACAGGATAGATGCTCAGAGAGTTCATAGAGAAGGACCATCCAATACTGCCATTTGGTTCAGAATTTGCACCTTATATAGGTCTGGTTTGTGTATTTCAATGATTTATAATTACCTTTCAGAAGGCCAGCTCTGCTTTCCAAGCAGCATTAGCAATTATAAATAAAACAACCGGATTATTTATTTATATATTTAAATAGAAATTCTAAACCCAACCCAACTTCATGAAGGCACACCAGTGAGGTAGCGAGAGGATGGGAGAAAGAGTGAGAAAGAGAAAGAGCATAATAATCACCTCTAGGCTCATGTACTGGTGGTCATTGTAGAGCAGGGTTGTCAAACCCGTGGCCCACAGGCCGGATGCATCATGCACTGGCCACGCCCACACCCGGTTTAGTAAAGGGGAAAAAAGGGATATGTCATGTGATGCCACCATGATGACACGAGATTGACATCCCTGTTGTAGAGCAACTGGTTACTTGAATAAAGAATTGAACCCGTGTTTTTTTTCCCCATCACAGTCTCATCGGTTATCTTAAGGAAGCATTGGTTCACTCAATTTCCTTTTTTTGACTGTTACAAAGAAGAAGGTTCTTCCTTATGAAAAGGCTCAGCTGCCAGTCTTTTGAAACATTCCCTTCTCTGAATATTACCATGTTGTTCCCCAATAGACTTATGCAACTCAAACATAGATACAGAAAAGTCTGTAGAAAAATGCACAAAATAGCAAAAATCATGAAGAAAATGTATTCCGAGAAGAAGAAAAAATGTTTTGTAAACATTATCAACATTAAGAGCTGCGGATTTTACTCTGCTAGTTGTTGCCAACTATAAGGGCAGTGCTCATCTCTATTTCAAGGCCATTGAATGGCACTGTCTGAAGACATTTCCACAGTCAAGTGATCAGCATGACATCATGAAGCACTGTTACTTTCCCACCAAAGTTTTACCTATTGATCTACTCCCATTTGCATGCTTTCAAACTGCTAGGTTGGCAGGAGCTGGGGCGATGACAGGAGCTCATCCAGTCGCATGGTGCATGGGTTTTGGCTGCCAGCTTTGCCAGATGACAAGCCCAGCATCTTACCCATTGAGCACCCCTAAGAGACAGGACATATATTTGAAGAAAAAGTGACTGAAATTAGTTTTGAAACAGGACAAGCTGAATTTCTGAAAGAAAAGAAAAAAAAAAAGAGAGAAATCAACACTGATGGATTTTTTTCCATCGCTAGCTACAATCTGATTCCGGGGTTTCTCATAGGATAGTTATAAAACTAACAGAGATATCCAATTTGATTGACTAATGTTGACATTTCCTAAGGCCTTGCTTAAGTCAGGAACCGCAGGATACAAATAAGAACAAGAAGGATTTGTTGAGATTTTTGTTTGTTTGTTTTCGTATCTTGTTTGAGAGTTAAAAATCAACAACCCCGCTCCATTACATGAAATGGGGAAGGTAATAAATAAAGGTCAGGTTTCTTTGCAGGTATATTTTATACATTTCCTTCTTGGTCTGGCATTTCATGAATCATGGAAAGGGGGAAAATGGAAATTTTTTTGTAAGTTCATGGAATTCTAGTTTTCAGAATAGACAGCTTTGGAAGCATGTAAAATCTTGTTAAGTTTGATTCTGTTGCCTTGCCCAGCAAATCAATATACCTCATCTGTGATCTTAGAGGTCAGCAAATCAGCCTATTACTTGGTGACACCGTCATGTGGTTTTCCTGGCAACAGTAGAGAAGTGGTTTGCCAGTGTCTTCTTCTGAGATAGTTAGGACTGCAGAAGGAACCATCGTGACCAATCTGCTTTCCATGGAAGACCTGTCTACAGTATTGTGTGGATCAGAAGGAGGTCTGAGAACATATCTGCAGACCCTTCACATCCTGGACATAAATTGTTTCAACTTCTCCCCTCAGGATGCTGCTATAGTGTATTGCATGCCAAAACAATTAGATACAGGGACAAGTTTCCCTTGTGCCATCACTCTGCTGAACACCTATTTTTCACAGTACTATCTAATGTCTACAGTATATTTACCCATGTAATATGGTATTGTTGTTGTTGTTGTTGTTAATCTCTTTTATTCATTAAACATGAAACTCAGTCAACTGAACATTTAAAAATGTATCACAAATACCAGTGACTGGTACTAATGGTTGATAGGGGTTGCTGCCAGCATCCTAGATATCAACCAAGTAACTTCTTAAAATGTATGTTGTTCCGAGTAGCACATTCTTTTGCAGTTCTGCTGGCGTTACAGCTAGAAGCTGCAACTTCTTGATGAATTTTGCAAAATTCTTGGACATGGTACCAAGTGCCCCGATGACAATGGGTACCACTGTTATATGTTTCAGCCATAATCACGTAGTTTTAATGGCCAGGTCACAATATTTGTTCACTCTTCTGAACACCTATTTTTCACAGTACTATCTAATGTCTACAGTATGTATATTTACCCATGTAATATGTTATTGTTATTGTTATTGCTGCTGTTGTTGTTGTTATTGTTGTTGTTGTTATTATCTCCCTCTTGTTGGTATTATTATGATGGTGATTATTATTCTGTTGCTTCTGTTGATAACTTAAGCACCCGATACAAATTCTTTGACCGTCTAATAAAGTGTTTTTCTTTTCTTTTCTTTTCTTTTCTTTTCTTTTCTTTTCTTTTCTTTTCTTTTCTTTTCTTTTCTTTTCTTTTCTTTTCTGCAATTCTTCCTCTAACCTTGTGATTTCCTTCATCTACCTCTGATGTAGTAACCAGAGCTTAGCTTCCGAGCCAAAACATGGGCATGCTGAGTTCAGAAAGTAGCAAAATCCAATATTTGTTAGCAACCTCGGAGATTTTCTTAGCATACTCCACCATCCTGGCATGTTATTCCTAACAGCACGTAATTCTCATGGAGAACAATGTGGTATTAAAGAAAAAATATTGTAACTCGGACATCCTGCTCTTCTAAACCTGTTAACTACTGCTATTTTTTTTGCGTGTGTGTTTCTCATTATTAAATGCTCCATTGCAGAAACTCTACTTTATTTATTAAATAGATTTATATGGCCCTCCAACTCACATAGGGTTCCCCCCCCTTTTTTAGCTAGCATTTTAGTATTTAATGAACATGCACCTTGATGACAGCTGCCATAACAATGGAGGTTTTAAGACAGCTGTTGGTATCAGTTTCTTTGTTGTTGTTATTCACCGATCTCTGGAATTAATTTTAAAAGGAGCTGTGATCACTCTTTATCAATCTTTAGCAGCAAACATCTGAAGTGAGATGATTTCCATCACCTTTCCTCCAAGTTCAATCAGGTGACATACTAAATATTTATGGGCAATCACACCTCTTTATATATATTTGATATGAAGCTGGCTAGAGTTTTTCTTTAACACCTCTGGTAACAAAACATACACAGAAACTTTTTTTTTTTGCACCTTCCCTTTCCCCCACACCCCCCCCCCAAAGGTATTTGACTTTCAAAAGAAATTTAGGCTCCCATCCTGAACATTTTTTTAAGGAATGCCAACTTTTTTTAAATACCTCCAAAGCCGCATTGAATCCGAGAATACTGTGATTTATTCTCTACTTCTGCTTTAAAAAAAGGATTCTTCAACTCTTGACTCTTTCCCTTAACTGCTATGGATACAGTAATTTTCCCAATAGTTTTGAAATTTATTCTTTATTTATTTGTTTATTTATTTGTGACCCATCTCTCTCAGTGTTTTGACCCAAGTGATAAGCCATTTACTCGCGAGCAAAATAAATCCCTTTTTATAACAGGGCAGTAACAGCCTTTTATTCACGTGGATGAATGAAAAAAAATCAAACATAATTAGTCCCAACAAACCTGGGTTTAGCCAAGGAATCTGAATTGCTTGCTGTATAGCAGAAACAAATGATTGTCTGTGACAAACCCCAAACCCTATTTATTTCCCAGCCATGGAGGGACTGGTTATTGTCTGTGTCTGTCTCTCCCTGAGAGCCAGCTTATTGTTTTCCTTTGCTCTCCTCTCCTCTCTGTGCATACGTGCATTTATTTTTTATTTATTTATTTTTTTTACATTTATATACCGCCCTATTCCGAAGACTCGGGGCGGTTTACAACTTATAAGCAATACTCTTACATCAGTATATTAATCCCATATACCTCAGAATATTGCCCCCACAATCCGGGTCCTCATTTTACCTACCTCGGAAGGATGGAAGGCTGAGTCAACCTTGAGCCTCTGGGATGGGCCCCATCTGTTCCTCCCCCTCACTCAGCTCATGCCCCAAAGACAGCTGCCTCTCCACCTGGGGGCGGGCAGACAACTCCAGCTCTGCCTCTGCCTCTGATGCTGTTTCTTATCAGAGCCTTCCAAAGGCTCTGAAGCTGGCCCAGTTTCTCCCTCCACCTCCTCCTCATCTGACTCTGCTTCCAGCTCTGCTGGCAGCTGATGGGCCACAACTCTCAGTGAGGGATCTGGCTGGTGAATTTACTTTATACATTTGGTTTCTTGGGGCACAATGGCTCAGTGGTTAAAGAAGCTGAGCTTGTCAGCTGGAGAGCTGGAGAGCTGAAAGCCAGGGTTCAAGACCTGAGGTCTGTGCAACACAGTGAGCTCCCCTTCCTTGCCTCAGCTCCTGCCCACTTAGCAATTCAAAAGCATGCAAATGCAAGTAGATTAATAGGTACCACTTCAGTGGGAAGGTTACAGCAGCATTCTGTGAACCTTTGGCATATAGCCATGCTGGCCACATGACAATGGAAATTCAACAATGAATTTCAAACAATGCAAGCTCCTTCAACCAAGAAACAGAGATGACCACCATGCCCTTTCCCTTTCCCTTACATTTGGTTTGCAAATTTATACATATAAATATATACCAAAGGCAACATATTGTGTCCTCTTCAGAAAAATCTCCTAAAATACGACATTGCGTATAAGAGTTTTCATAATTTACTGTCCTTAAAAAAATAATCCTATCAATACATTGATTTTGAAGGAATGTAGTAGATTTCCACTTATGTCATCTATACAATTTAAAAAAAATACAAGTCAGCTTTTATACATTGACTGTATCTTTGATCAAGTAGAAGGGGGGAAAAGAATGAATATTCAGTAGCAATCTTAACAGCATAAATTGTATATATCAATTTATTCAAGGGATTGTGGTTGATTTTTTTTTAAATGAATTAATTTTCCCAGGTTTTGTATCTCAGGTGTAGTTTGGATCTCTGCTGTTAAAATATGAGGACATCAAGAGATTTTGTTGCCTGAAGCATAGTATTAAATTCAACAATATTGCCTCAGGCAAACCCTGAAAGCTTATGAAAGCAACTCCTACTTCTTTTGCCCTGGCTGAAGCCCTTGGGAGACATAATCTGAAATGGCTCGAATAGATAAGGAAGTTGGTACCCTTTGCATAAATTTAAATCTGTCTTGTACACACTTTATTTTTAATAAACAATAATTATCTCAGGTCCTTGGGAAGCACTCGATGGGTGGTTGACAATGCCAAATCCCAATTGTACATCTGGCTGGTTTTGCAAGGAACCCTAGTAATAACTAAAAATGTATTTATTATTAAAGTATTCAAATACAAAGTATGTAAAAAAAAATAGATATGGAGTGCAAAGAAAATAGAAAAAAAAGTGAGAAAAGCAAGATGATACCAAAAGAGAGGACTTAAAATTAAAGTAGATTACATCTTGTCTATGGAGATTCTCAGTCAACCAGGTAATGGTTTTCCCAAAGGTGCTTTTTCAAGAGGCAACTGGACATTCTTTGTTTTTCCTTGAAGGCATTTTGCTTCTCATCAGAAAGCTTCTTGGATCAGAAGTGAAACATCTTCAAGGAAAAACAGAAAAAGTCTAGATTACACCTTATCTTCCCTATTATTTATATGTACAATCATGGGTCATAATTTAGATATTTGATTGAGTGAGTGATTATGTGATTTTGTGCCATCAAATTAGTGTCAATTCTTCTTGACCATGCATAATACATTCCCTATACAGTTTCTCCCTCATGATCTGTCCTTAACTTGGTCTTTTAGGTCTTCCAATGAAAGACCCAACACTGTTATAACTGAGTAGATCCACCTTGTTTCTGGTCATCTTTGTCTTCTCTTTCTAATCTACCTTTCACAACACCAGAGTCTTCTCCAGAGAGCTGAGTCTTAGTGTAATGCATCTAGAGTAGCATATTTTGAGCCTGGTCATTTCTGGCTCTCATGAGAACTCTTGGCTGATTTATTTGATGATCCATTTGTTTGTTTTCTTCTTTTCTTCCTTTCCTTAATATACTCAGTAATCCCAGCTACCTAAACCCAACTAGCTCTGTGACATACTGTAGGCAAGTGAACCATTGATTTATGAGTTTAGTTAAACTTCTGTTATGGACATATTCTTGCAATGTTGCCATTGAAACATATTTTCTAATTTTAGTCTCCCAGTATCAAAGGTAAGATACGTCCCAGTCCCCGTCCCCCCCAATCTTGTGCTTGTGTTTATTCTTGTTGCAACTTGCATCTTAATAAATCACCTATGTCATAAACTCAACCCTTCTGCATGGAAGTGCTTTGTAGATGCCAGACGTTGAAAGTCTAAGAGCTAAGCTAAGAGGTGGCAAGGGAATCTTCCTCTATAGCTCTTTACTTTAAGCATTACTAAGCTTGTTTCACTCATCCTTGAAAGTGAGTGGCATTGTAGTGTTTTTAATTTGGTTCTACCATCTTTGTTTTCGTACGGCTTTCTTTCCTTTTAAAATCATGTGATGATGGCGTCTCCAGCATTGAAGCTGCAAATGCTTGTGACATTCTTAACAGAAAGGCAATTTGCCTTAATGGGATATGAATAATACTAAAAACAAACAAAGAACCATGTGAAATGGATATGGTTGACAAGTCCTAATCTCTGCCTCCCAATTGAATACAGTCTGTCATTTACTTTCTTTGCAACATTCAGTCTTTTGACTTTTTACAATGATTATCCTTCAGATTCAAAGAAACTTTATCATATATGGGGAATTGGGATTAAACATCAGTAGAGTTTCAAATAATATTTGTTATTTTCCATTGCTGAAGTGAAGGATGAATGTTGACAGTTGCAGGTAAATTTCAATAAAGCAACACATTGGAAAGGGTTTGGCAGAATTCTATCAAACAATACAAAAAAATGGACTTATTTCTCAATTCTGATCATTACAGCACATGCCATGGATAAAAGAAGCCCAATTTTTCATTTTTATTCAGGTTTGGTTACTTTTATAAATAGTGTTTTAAATAGTGAACCACTTGACAGAGATCAAACATTAAACAATGTTGAGTCTGTCAATACCTGTATGGACAAAAAATGGAAATATTTTAATAGAAATATCTATCAGAGTGAGAAAGAGAGGAGAAATATTTCACACATTCACAACAAACCTTTCTATATTGTTTCCTATAGCATTCTCTTGCTTTCTTGGACAGATTACAAGCTCTTTGTAATATTTTTGCCTGCTATAAATTTATAAATGAAATGATCCAACACTCAAGATCTTCTCCAGTCACGTTGATGAACATAATATGGAGTTTATAGATACAGATACAGAATTAGAGTTGGAATGGAGATCTTCAAGTCCAACAGCCTTGTCAAGCAGGAGACCCTAAGCACTTCAGACAAATAATTGTCCAGTCTCATCTTAAAAGCCTCCAATGATGAAGCACCCACAACTTCTGAAAGCAAGCTGTTCCACTGGCTAATTGTTCTTGCTTTCAGGGAGTTTCTCCTTAGTTCTACACTGGTTCTCCCTTTGATTAGTTTCCATCCATTGCTTCTTGACCTGCCTTCTAGTGCTTTGGAAAATGGGTTGACCTCTTCTTCTTTGTGGCAGACCCTCAAATATTGGAACATTGCTATCATGTCAGCTCTAGTCCTTCTTTTCACTAGACTAGACATATCCAATCCCTGCAACCATTCTTCATAATTTTTAGCCTCCAGCTCTCTAAACATCTTTGTTGATCTTCTCTGCACTCTTTCTAGAGTCTCAACATTTTTTCCCCCTTTTGCGGTGACCAAAACTGAATGCATTGTTCCAAGTGTGGTTTTACCAAGGCACTGTAATTGTACCTGTGCATCAACATCCAACGTCAACTTATACATATAGCTATCTGTGCATGCTTCTTTTTTTTTTGCATTTCAGCAGCTTTTTGGAATGTCTGCAAGAATCTCTAGGTTTCCTGTGCTTATTGTTTGCAAAAGCACAGAGAGATTAGCACAAAGAGCAATGGAGAAGGTACTACTTCTTTTCTCCCATTGAGTCTAAATAGGGCTGTCAGCCAACATTAACTCCAATGTAACCTATCTCTTTATAGATGATCTACTCATTCACTTAAGGAACATTACTAGTTATTCCAGCTGTTAGACCTCCAAGTGTTACTTTGCTTCAGATTCCTGCAGTATCTCCTGATATGCTGGTCTCTGAATGTTTTTATTTTTTTATTTTTTTAAAGAAAACAATCACAAAACTATTTCTTAATTCATGGCAGGGTGTTTAGCTACTACTGAAAGTCAGCATCCTATACAACTATCAGGACTGTCTCAGACAGAAAATCTCCAGGGCGGTCTGCAAATATCCATCTAGCTGAAGTGTTATGAGTTTCCTCTGAGAAGACCTTACAGACAATGCTTAAATTAAGGGCTTCGTGTCTGGCCTCTCCTGATAGTTATTATTTATTTATTTAGAGCGCATAAAAGTAAAATGTGTGAAGAAAAAAAAAGATTGTCTGATCAGATATTTGTACACTGTATTTTGGGGACAATAAAAATATTGGAAGACTGCTCTCATGTCTCCCCTGGTCCTTCTCTTCACTAGACTAGCCATGCCCAGTTCCTGTAACCGTCCTTCATATGTTTTAGTCTCCAGTCCTCTAATCATCCTGGTTGCTCTTCTCTGTACTTTTTCTAGAGCCTCAACATCTTTTTTATAGTGTGGTGATCAAAACTGGATGCAGTATTTTAGGTGTGGCTAGTATTTTAGGTTAGTAGTTAGTATCCTATTTTAAAAATTCCCCCTTTATCTTATGAGATCTGTGTTTTTTACAAAATTATTTGTTATATTAATAACAACTGTAATTATAAAAGCAACATATATTCATAGTACTTATTTTCTTGGAGAAACAAATGGTGGTCATTAGTAGAAGTAATAGAGTAATGTTAAGAAGGGTGCCTGAGTAGGACTACCATATGTCTTTTCAATAGATGTTGCCCATACCAGATGATGTAACTGTGCAGTATGGATGCAAGGATTCCTTATCTTCCTCACCCCTCCTGAACTTTCCAAGAGCTAGGACTACACTCCTAACAGACAATTTCAAGGCTGTCAACGATCATTGACACCAAGCATGTGTCTGTTCCCCACCCCTTTCTATTGGCGAGGGAAAGCCAGGTGCGAGCATAGTTCTAAAAGGACAGCTGATAAGAAATGATCTCTTTTTTTGGGTGGGGGGGAGAGATTGTTCCTTAGCATCGAGGCATATGGTAGCTGTTGCTGGTGCAGGCAAGTGATTTTGTCAATGGTGGTTCAGAGAAGGACGCTTCTGCACCTTTGGAAGAGGAGAACAAGGGAGGAACCTACAGAAAGACAGTAAGAGCTACTCTGGTGCACACAATTTTCTGAGAACTGTTATTAGTCAGAGACAAGTACTATGGAAGGATTTCTTGTAGACATCTCCCAAAGGATCTGAATTTCCTATTATAAGCCACTATGAAAAATATAGCAATGGGGGGGGGGAGAGATTAATCACATCCCTCTGCAGTGTTCATTGGCTGCTCCAGTTGAAAACTGAAGTGGCTTTTTACTATGGCTTCTAAGGTCAGCTGTATATAAAGGGTTAAGTGAAGGGTAAATTTAGGGTAAATCATGGAACTCAATGGGATTTAAATTGCTTAGTACTAACTTCCTATTGGTTGCAGTGGACCTTTTTAAGTGCCTGGCTTTAGTACTGAGATGTCATGAGACAAAGCTATGTCAACATATGTGAAGAAAGAATTATGGCAATTAATTTTTAAACAGAATTTTAAGCTATATGTGATTCCAGACATACATATATGATAAAAATATAATATGAATATGTGGGTCCTTAGGGAAAAAGATTTTGAGTGAAGGGTAAGTGAAGATATATCATTTATTTGCATTCTCTTAACTTTATATTTCTAATGTAATATGCATCTAAAATTGTTTCTGCTGTGTTAAAGAGTATTTTTGATATAAAGGAAATAATGAAAAAATACTTTACACGGCAACTAGTATGAAAAACTTTAAAGAAATATTGTTGTATACAAATTGCAGAGTTTAAAGGGCTAATAAAATAAGCAGTCTATTGATTAGTCGCTTCTTAAACTGCACTTATAGATTACAAAGGTAGTGTTAATCATGTTTAATTTCAAAATGTGCTTTATGAAAAAGATAATTGATGCCAATGTCTAAATTGAAAAATAACTTCTAATTCCAGAGTGTCCATATTAAAAAGTTATTCAAAGAAAACCATCATTAAAAATGTTCACAAAATATGTACATGGAGATAACCTGAGAGATTGTTGTAGTTTGTTTTTTTTTAAATTATCCTTAGATACGACTTTTAAACCTTGGATCCTATAGCTAAAATGACTGTTTATGGATTGGTGATGGATCAAAAGTTTGTGAAACTTTTGCCTCTGCTGGCAATGAATAATCCCAACAAGTTAGCAGAAATTGTCTCTGTGTGTGTGTGTGTGCACAAACGCACATATACACATACACCCTCAAGCACACCAAGTTATAATTCCAGAATATATGTAGCTTCAAGTTGAATTGTAAAGTCCTCGATGCTATCCGAGTTTAGTTATTACTTATGGACATTTCATTACCCAACTAGGTAATATCATCAGCGCATCCAGTCGGTGCACTTCATTACCTAGACAAGTAGTTAAATGCCTACAAACAAATATCCCAGCCCAGGGAGCATCAAGGACCTCATCAATTATAATGATTTCCATTAATAATAATAAAACAGGCTTTAGCATCACTAAAACTGGCCAGTTCATTCATCTGTGCTGGCTGATGTTTTTATGAAAATGTTCATCTTGTGTTCTAGATTTCTTATGATTGCAAATAAAAACGGTAACCCTTCCACTCTAAGTGAAACAGTGTGGCTGTGCTGGCAACAAGACTGCATGTGATATCCTGTCCCACAGATCCTCTCCCAATTATTAGAGTTAATTAACCAAGTAAGAGAGAGCAAAAGATTTACTGTTTCAGGTGAATAAATCCCTGGAGGTCACTCATTACGCAAACAAATACAGAACCAAAATTGCAGAACCTGACCCCAAAAGAAAGCACTTTTGTTTAGCATAATTACATCTATGATCCTGATGCCAAAGGGCATGCCTGGTATTTGCCTCTGAACAGAAGCATGCTATGAGAAAAATATGGGTATGAAGCCTAGATCCATTCTAGTACTGTATTGTGAATAAAAAGAAGTTGTAGATCTTCGTTTTCTTCTCAACACTCTCTGTTTAACTGGCTGTTCCAAATTCAAATGCTGTTCTTTCAAAGGGAAGGGAAGGGGTGAAAAATGACGGAAAAGCAAATTTTAAGGACCCAGTAATTAATGCCCATCTAATCTCATCTTCTATGGGCAACTGGAGCAAAATTGCTGCAGATCAAATGGCAGCTGCAATCAAACCTACCCTTAGCACAAAATAATACTGGTTTCTTTTATTCTTCTGTGTTGTTAATGCAGCAGGATCTTCCTATCTGCAGGCAACTTAAGCATTGGTGTGGGCAGGCAGCTTGCCTACCAATGATATATTGCATAGGATATGCAAGGGGAAGCAGGAATGTTATCAAATGGCTCTTGTATATCCAGCTCATTGGCCATAGTGTGGGAAACAGCCTGAGTTTGACAGAAGAATTTGTATCTGTGAATGTTTAAATAATTCTCACCGCTACCACACAGTCTAAAAGTCTGTTTTTTATGCATGCGTACTGCAGCGTATTCTGTGACAAAACAGGATGGTAGATGCAAAATGCAGATCCCGCATTCCTGAATGAACTTACAGTATAATGTGTGAATAAGATAACTTATTGTTTTTTTGTTTTGCTAGGAATACATATATGTTGCAGCCAAATGCTGTTTACTACGCAGGTATGTAATTGCTGCCACTTGCCCCTTTCATTCCGCTATCAATTTGGGCATTACGGGGAACGTGCATAGAGAAATAGGGGGGGAAGTTGCATCTTGTTAGTTTCCGATTCTGCGTTCAGCCTTTGAAACAATACGTAAATACAAACTTGATTAGCTCCCTAGATGTCTGGCGGTTTTTAAGAAGAGATTGGACAGTCGCTTGTCTGAAATGCTATAGGATCTCCTGCTTGAGCAGGGGGCTGGACTAGAAGATCTCCAAGGTCCCTTCCAGCTCTTTTCCGATTCTCTCCCTCATTGGCTTGATGTTAGGAAGCCAGCGGGCATACATGTTTGACACTTGCGGGCAATCACACATACAATTTAACGTTAAGGGCAGAGCGTGTAGAGCAGCGCAAGTGCGCATCTCTTATTTGCGTCTCCCGCGACCGCGTTCCCTCTCCAACACATCCTACGCGTTCCTTCAAACGTGCGAAGTCCCTCTAAGAGTCGCCGGTCGAGAAACTCGGCCGTATTTTCTAACCATGCAGCACTCCGGGAAGCTAATTCAGATCTGGGGCTTCTGGGGCTCCGTAGCGCAACGGGGCCGAAAGAGGGAGAAAACGGAGATCGGGGGAAGGTATTTCTTGAATCGCGAGGGTCTGACGCAGCGCTATCCTACGTAGAGGCTCAACTCGGATTTGCAACCCTTGGCCGTGCAGCGCTGGGGTCGCTCCTGTGCCTCCCACAGATGAAGAAAGTGTCAGTATTGCCCGTTGCCATAGCGCCCTGAGAACTTTCCTCTCCGAGTCCCCGCGCTTTGAGCCTATCCTTGTGGAATTCAATTGCATCATCGCCTCCGACGCGCTCTGTTGCTAGGACAACTCCGGGCACTAAGCAGAAGGTTCCACCCTGCCCTCCTCCCACCCGCAATTTCCCTGCCCAGAAATAAAACGGCCCGCGCGCTTAGCGGCAGGAGCGAGCTTGGAAGCGAGCCCGCCTCCGCTCCGCCGCAAAAGCCCTTGAATGCAGCCTTGCTCTCGCCCTTGCGTCCTCCGGCAACGAGCTGCAGCGACGCGGCACCGGTGCAGCCTTAATTCCCGCCTGCCTTTCCCCGTTTTGAACCCAGCCACCACCACCCCCCTTTTCTGCAAGATTTTGCAACTTGCGAGTGGCCAAAGTTTGCTGCCCCGCTTTTCCTCGCCTGGGGCTGCAGGTGCCTCCCTCAGGCACTTTTTAATGAAACCCCCGCCTGGAATGCGAAGCCGCGTCCGCTACGGGGGGACCTCAGACGTTTGGCTCCCGGCCCCTCGGACAGCTGAGAATGCTTGCAGGGGAAGCGCGTTTCGACAAATGCGGAGAAGCGCTTCACCTGTTGAATTCCGCGCAGCTGTTCGCGCCAGCTGCTGCCGCCGCCGCCGCCATTCCCTCGCCCGCGGTGTCAAATGCCTTTGTTCGCTCCTTTCTCGTCTTAGCCATATTTCAGTACAACAGAGTTGGAAGGGACCTTAGAGGTCTTCTAGTCCAACCCCCTGCTCAGGCAGGAAATCCTATACCATTGTAGACAAATGCTTGTCCGAGCTCTTCTTAAAAACGTCCAGTGCCGTCTGCGTGCCCCCTTTTCCTCTTCCAACAACTCAGAACTCCGGTAGGTGGTAGCAGTCCCCGAGCGAGCCGCCCAACCAAGTTCCCCATCTTCCCGGGAGATGGTGGAAGTAGCCCGTAGGTTTTTGGAAGCCGTCTTCTCCCCCGAGTCCAAGCCACATTACCTCATGCTAAAGAACTCCCTGTCTGAAGAGCCGGGCTAAATATAGCCAGTGGAAGAGGGAGTTAAGACTTGGGCAAGCAGGGAAGGGAGGGCTTTACAACGAGGGGAGCGCTCCTCCTCTCCTTCCGCCCCCCCCCCCCGCGGAATGCTGGGCTGATTCAGGATGCGCCCCTTTTCCCTCCGCTCCTTTCTGACCTCGGTGCATCTCTCTGTGCGTCTCTCCCTCCATCCCCCTCCCCGCCCGCAGATCCCAGGCCCGCGCCCTGAGCGCAGCATGCCCGCCCCGCTGCTCGCCCTCCTGCTTCTGCGCACCCTTCTGACTCGCCTGTTGCTGCTGGCTCGCAAGCGCCTCCTGCCGCTGCTCCGGCGCCTGAGGGCCCGCCTGACTTCTCAGCAGTCCCGCGAGGCCATCCTCACCTGCCTGCTCTGCCTCCTCAACCTGCGCAAGAAGGTGGACGGCGACTGAAACGGATTCAGGGAGGGAGGGGGCGGGCGGGCGGCACTCTCTTCCCCAAATGTACGGGGCTCGGAAGTGGTAATCCCGGCACCCACCTGTCGCAGCCCCGGAGCGGAGCCTCGTTCGGAGGGAGGCAAGACTATCCTCCAAGCACCCGTTTCCCCCCACAGAACCGACGTTTGGCTTCTCGTGGGAAAGGGGGCGCTCTTCCAGCCAAGAGAGGCGGCGAGCTCAAGAAGTATTTACCAACTGCACTCCTCTCAAGGGGAAGATTAGATTTTTTGATCTCATTTCTTCAGATCCACCCCCACCCACCCCCAAAACCATTCCTCCCAACTTCCAGGCACTCTGAATTATTTTTCTCCTCTTTGCTCAGTAAGCCAAGACCAAGTTCCCTCCCTCGATTCTGCTCGCTCGCTCTCTCCCCCGCTCTCTCCCCGCCTTTGTTTTCCGGCAAAACTGATCGATGAGTGAGTGACTTCCTCACAGAGCTAACTACCACTGCCCAGAGACCTGGCTTGGGTGGCAGCTGTGTAACTTCTGCTAGAAAACCAAAAGAGGTTTGGAAGTCGTCTTTGAACATTTTAAGGAGAGAGCTCACAACCGTGGACGCCTGAGGAAAAGAAGAGCAGATCGGATCCAATGGGACACGGTCTCCACCTCTTGAGTTTTCTTGCATGGGATGGAAGAAGCCAAGGCAAATCTTGTCACTTCTGATTTTGCCTTTCTTTCTAAGTCCTCCTACAAGAGGTCCTTTCTTTCCTACCAAAAGCAGTGGGAGTTTATCAAGACTTGTGTCCTAGCATTTTTCTAGGGCCCCTGTAAGACTTGTGCTAGGGAGACAATGTCCGGTAGCACAGCAAGGAAGGTCCAACCGTTCACGATTAGCACCAAATTATCTCTACCCAAGTGTCCCCTGGAATTTCCAAGAGACAGCTGCTCTGACATTCCTCTCCATGCTCTGAATAACCATGACTTGCACCAAAACCTCAATGAGTGTGTTTCCCTGTATCTGGCTCAGACGTCTCTGGAGCCTGCTGGAGAAAGATTTAAAAGCGCTAGTCCTATTGAAGAAGAGGTCACCAGTGATGATTGCATCAATAGCAATTCGCTGTCCCGTTCCATTAAGAAGATTACTTTGTCCAACTGGCATGGAAAAGGTGGTTTAGGGGAAGAAGGGATATTCGGAGGCCCTTCCCACACCAGTGCAGAGAAAAATTACAACAATAACAACTGTAAGGCAGGAAAAGCACAATTCAAGGTAAGCCGTTTGTTTCTCTCCCCCTATTTTTGCTATGCTCTGTGCTCTGCACTTCACATCTCTCTACAGTGCCCGATTGCACCTGGCTTTAGGATCTTTGTGCAAGCCATTGTGTGAAAAGGAATCCCAAGTAGCTGGATTAATTAACGGTGATGGAGATCTGAAATTCAGGATTCCCCCAATGTATCTGCTGAGGAAGACAATTTTCTGGAGAACTTGATCACAAGGGGGTAAAGTTTATTTCTTCCCACTGTCTGATATCATCAAATATGAACATTTTTCCTTTATATATATGTGTGTGTGTTTTAATTCATAAGCACTCTATAGGGATGAGACACATGTGCTGCTTAAGTTCTACCTGAGTTTTAGTCACTATTATTTAAAACTTTGCCTCTGACAGCATCTATCTGCAAGCAACTGCATAGTGAGCATCACTCTGAGCTAGACATGATCTCCTACTTTTAATTATCTTTCCATAGAACTCCTCTCAAAACTAGTAGTATGACCTGAGATTTCCGGTTCCATATTACTATTTTTCTAGTTCCATTTATTTATTCCATTTCTTATCTCATGCATTTGCTTATTCTCTTTTTCTGTCTTTGTTTTGTTGTGGAGATAATCTGTGGATGGTGTAATGAGACTATATTACCTCCGAACATGGTGGGACAAGTCTAGGAAAGGTTTCTCATAAGCATTTAAATTTCCATCTTCCAGCATTTTTTAAAACACAAGGTTATATCATTTCTGGCTATGTATTTTAAGACAGTATCATGCCAAGTAATTCCAGGAAAGGCTTAGAAAATAACCTGTGTATTGTAATGGTACTAGGATTTGAATATAAACAGAGGTCCATGCTACAGTTGCCTTTTATGTTTCCACAAGATTGTATTCTACAAGATTGTGTTGATTTTTATTCAGAGAAATAGAGAGAGAGAGAGACATTTGGAAATCTCAGAAAAGGTTCGCCAAAACCACTTGTCAGAAAGATGTTTAGGATCACATTAGTTTAATACTTCAGTTGTTTTGTAGCCACTTTCCTAAATGAACTACGTATACGTGGAGAAAAAAATAATACTGAGGCCAGCTATGTGATAGCATATGATGTCAGTTCTCTGAAATTATGAAACATGTTCAAATGGGATAAGTTGAGGCCATGTCATTCTGTTTTGGTTTTAATAACCAAGACAAGATTTTTAAAAAGTTTCTCTGCAGGCATGACTAACCGTGTTATCTCATCAGCCCCATGGAAAGTGTTGCCCAAACTGACCTTGAAATCTTGGCCAGGAATCATTCTGAAAGCCTTTATGTGTTTCTCTGGCATTGAGCCTTATAAGATATAGATGAGTGCTTCCCATCCTATAGGATGATTGGTTTGATCCCATTTGTACCTTCTCCAGCCGAAGAAGATTCTTCTTGCCAGTTCATTCCTCAGTTGCAGTCTCCACATTCCAACGTTAAAGAAAGACTGACTCGGTTCTTGTTTTCACATGTGCTCCCGGTTGCTGCTGCTGCTGCTGCTTGTTGGATGGGATCAGATGTTGGGGGAGGGAGCCCTACCTCTGCAATCCAAGTGGAGCAGAACTGCAGGAAGGATGAGATCATCCTTGTGCTGACAGCCTTGTTTGCCTGTAGCTGATGGATTGAGGGAGCTTCACATGTAAATAAAGCACTTATGTCACCTGCAAGCTTATCTCCCCCCAGCTCTGTTTGGGGAGAGGCCAAGCGGTCCCAGCTGGGGGAAATAGACGGATATTGACCTCTTTGATTGAACATTTCTGATTACCATACATTATGGAATTAAACTATACGATATGGAATGAATAGCTATTAGATGTTTGCCCCAAAAAAATAACCAACCTGTAAACAATAGAAATAAAGGGCCATCTAGTCAGGCTTTCACCACATAACGAAGCCAAGACGTTTACTCCGTGACTGAACTGCCTATCATTTACATGCTAAAGTGTTATAAATCTTTTGTATCTTTTGCAGACAATATTCCAGCTTTCCCTTTAGTGCATGTGCCTTGAACTTCAGTCTCAGGGTAGACTGTTCCTATGGAAATAAGCATTGAAATGGAAGGCATGCACCTTTCAAAAGTGATTTGGAAAAGTGCTGTGGGCCTCACACAAGCTGTTGTTTTCAGACATCTTGAGCAATTCTGAAAAAAGAAACTCGAGTACAGCTAAGGAATCCTATAATTAACCATTGTAACTTTGACGTGACTCCTGAAACAGCAACATACTTTTTTCAGCCTTCCATGGAAGAGAGATGTGCTCGTGCTTCCAATTAGTCTGAAGCATTTCTTCCAAATTATTTTTGAGATGATGGAATAGTTAGCATTTATGTATTCAAGAGAGTTATGTGGTCTTGTGAGAGGGTTTTCTGTTTTCCATTTTCTGAGATCCCAGAGATGTACTCCAACATCAAACTCTTTCAGAGAAATAGATATTAACAGATTAACAGAGTTTGAAGGGACCTCGTATTGTAGGTCATCTAGTCCAACCCCACGCCCAAGCAGGAGAGCCTACACCATTTCTGACAAATGGTAGTCCAATCTCTTCTTAAAAGCCTCAAGTGATGAAGCTCCCACAGCTTCCAAAGGCAAGCTGTTCCATTGGTTGATTGTTCTCATGTCAGAAAATTTCTCCTTCTTTCTAGATTGAATCTCTCCTTGATTAGTTTCCATCCATTATTCCTTGTCTGGCCTTTGGGTGTTTGGAAAATAGCTTGACCCCTTCCTCTCTGTGGCAGCCCCTCAAATACTGGAACACTGCTATCATGTCTCCCTTGGTCCTTCTCTTCACTATACTCGCCATGCCCAGTTCCTGTAACTGTTCTCCACATGTTTTAGTCGCCAGTCCTCTAATCATCTTGGTTGCCCTTCTCTGCACTTTTTCTAGAGTTTCAACATCTTGTTTGTAGTGTAGTGACCAAAACTGGATGCAGTATTCTAAGTGTGGTCTTACTATGGCTTTATAAAGTGGTATTAGTACCTCGCTTGATCTTGATTGTATCCCTCTATTAATGCAGCTGAGGATTGCATTGGCTTTTTGTAAATATGTACATTAGTATGCCATTGTGCAAACAATGCAATTATTCAATTTACATCAGTTGCACATGATGTTGTTACTTGTGAGTAACAGCATCATGCATCATGCATCACTCTCCAGGTGCCTACGGACTTTTTAGTTTACCTAATCAAACTTTCCTAGGGAGAAAAGTTTTAAGGACCAAAGCAGTTTATTTCACATTACATAAATATAAGACAAGTTTGCTTAGGTTTGTAGCGTTGAAAACCCAAAGTTGTTAACAAAGCAAATGTTTATTTAGGTAGAGCTATGAACTGCAGTTTGCAAAAATCCAGATGAGCTCTAGATGGCAGCAGAAAAATACTGAAAACTGAGCTCACCGGGTTATATACCCTAATATCAAAAAGTTAGATTTTTAAAAAACCTTAAAAATGCTACATAATCAGAAAAAATAGTAATAATATGACTAAACATTTGAATATTAAAATGTAGCTTCGGATATCAGAGCTGTTAAGCATAAGAATTATATATTTTTTTCTAATTTCTAGCTTCTATTAAATTGCTGTTGTACCAGAAAGTTGTTAAGTATCAGGTTTATATACATTATATACATAACATATATACATAGCTCTAATTCTGTCTTCTACTTTTATCAACGTCCTACTTATGTATGAATTTATTTTCATTAAATATCCTATCACTATAGCAATTCCCCATCTTTGCTATAAATCATGCAATTACTGTCCTATTATTTGTTGCTTGCAGATTTGCAATATCATTATTTTATGTTTTATTGCAAAGAAGCGTATTTATCTGACACTACTAGTCTGAGATACTTGGACATCTACATGTCTGTCCCATTCACTGCAATTTCCTCTGCTATCTCTTCCCCACTTTCCTGAATATAATATGTACGGATGTTTGGCATATATATATATTCTTGTCACTACTACTCCAGATAGTAGTGGATGATCACGGGATATTTCAGTAGTGGATATGCTGAGTGGAGCTTAGTTTAACAATAACAGGAAGGCAATAATTTCCAAGATGTAGAATACATACTTGTGGAATAAGTATTGCAATTTATTGTTTTCTCACAGATAAACAGTATGTGATGCTTCCTCTATCAAGTCACCATTACTTTAATAGATTTTCTGTTTGTATGAGAATTATGAAGGTCCTTTATATCTTTACTGCTAATAGAAGAGAGATGTTGCCGAGAATAAAATGTTCTGAGATAATGGTGTTCTAATTTGTCCTGGCTACATTTGACCATTGGTTATTGTGTCTGATCTATTGATTCTTCTTCGTCCATGTCCACATGCTAAGTCTTTGTGTAA
Organism: Oxyrhabdium leporinum; assembly: GCA_032468155.1. NCBI lineage: Eukaryota > Metazoa > Chordata > Lepidosauria > Squamata > Cyclocoridae > Oxyrhabdium > Oxyrhabdium leporinum. Next base: position 64,768 of record JANHFL010001089.1, read on the forward strand.
GAATGAAGAACTGTGTTCAAACTGTGTTTAAAAAAAATCAATAATTTAAAAAATACTGATAATTTCTTATGAAAATGAGTGAAGGAAAAAGTTAGGCAATGTGTATTTCATCTTCTTATGACCACCTATGGGTTTGCAATATACTGTAGCAACCGTTAATGGGTGGAACCCTTGTTAAAAATCATGTCTCATTGACAATCATTGGGGTGCGATGCTCATCTTAAAGCAGGGGTGTCAAACTGGCAGTCCGTGGGCCGAATGCGTCACACGCGGGCCACACCCACCCCGGCTCCGCAAAGGCAAAAAACATTGTGATACGTCACGTGACGCGATCGAGTTTGACACCCGTGTCTTAAAGCATAATTAGGATGAGGATTTGATAAAACACAGTAAAATTGAAAAGTCTGATTTTGCCATTGCCCCCTTAGCAGCTCAGTGTCTAAGCTACTTGATTATTCTCCAGTAATTTTCCATAATTGGGACGTAATAAATCTTCACCATGCTAATTTTTCCTATAGGTGTTTCTCAGAAAAGAAGTGGAACCCAAGGAAGAAAAACAGAACGCGAGAAGCCCCCAGGCTGGTGACAATTCTCTAGTTGGCAGAGTTGCACCTTTTGTGGTAGGTTTCTTTTACATCCTGCCAAGTTAAAGAACACTACTGTATATGGTTGAATTTAGCTGATGATTAGGAATGGAGCTTGACTCAGAAAACACTGGACTTTGTACGTGAAGGATTGGAATTCTTGAACATCAATGTGGATTTAAGCCTATCCTTACCTGCAGCAGGTACTTAATCTAATCCTTGCTACTCTCCTGAGTAACAGGAGATTGCCTAGCTTGGTGAACATTTCCAGCATCCATAAATTCCATTAGATATTCAAATCCTTGTTTATTGACATTATCTTTGGATGTTGGCTTGCATGAGATTTATCTATAAACAAAGAAGCACCTCTTCCTATATATAATTTCTGTTTATTTTAGTAGACTCCAACCTCAGGTTATTTTTCTAATACAAGTCATTAACTGATTAATATAAGTTATCAGAATGTTTTGGATTTTGAATCGGAAGGAAGGATGAGCATCGATTGATTTATGATGACTTTTTTCAACTGATGCTTTTTGTAATGCTTCTGAGAAAGACTTTTTGCCTGCTATAATCTTGCTAGATAGTAGTCAATAAATACACAAATCTTTCGATGCAATAACCATCTTTATATTTAAAATCTTGTTATAAGTTCTGCTAGTCCTTTTGTGGAAATCAGTTTTGTGTCTTCATCTGTTGAAGCCTCGCCTTTCCACCCAAGGTGCTTAAATTATGGAGGGAAAATATGACAATCCATTGAAGAAGTCTGTAAATCATATCCATATCCTCCCAAACTAAGCCATTCTACCATATCCTTTTTAATCGGTAACTAAAGAGGCTTCTACAGAAGATTTGGGGTGTGGGGGGCCTTCTCTGTTTCTTCTACAACTGAAGTTTTGTGTTGGAAACTTTGGAAAAGATGAAGGAAGAAAGTGCAAGATTCCCATTCTGGCCTAGAAATAAAATCAGGAAGTATATAACTCTCAATGTATCCATATTCTTGTGAATTTTAAGTCTTTCCCCAAGCAGTATATCTCTCTTTTTTTCTGAATCAAGTAGGGCTGTCAAGATGTTACAGCTAAACCAAAGATAGAGTCACCGTAGGTAGATAGTTCTTCTCAAGTCTGGCGAACTGGTGTTGAACATAGTTTAGTTAGGAGTCGCAGCTGTCATCTTATCTGAACAGAAATCATTTTGCCCTAGTGATCCACACTCTGACAGCATTCTGTTTCTATTAGTAACAGGCTGTATATTGTGTGTTGGTCTGCAGGTGGAAACAACTTGGCAGCATCAACATCAGTCAATCAGATGACCAACTTCTTCCTCTGTGACTTTCTTAAATTCTTTCAGAATCATTATGGCCCTGCAAAGCTACTTTATCTAAAATAGAAGTTTGTTCAATATTAACTAAAAGTATGTTCTATTTTCTATTGTTGAGAGAGAAGGTAGTACTTGAAAAGACGAATCAATGTGCGGTATATTATGTACAAAAGTGGCAAAGAGGGAAGATTTACAGATTCTCACAACAAACAAGCATTCATAATCTGATCATGAAGGCTGCTTCTTAGAATTGGATATCCTATGATGCATCAGGTTGTTTGCAAAGTTATAGATTCTCAGGTGTTTTTTTATAAGTCCCTTTAAGTTACAAAAATGCATTGCTCTAAAAGAGAATCACAGAGAAAATCTCCATTATAGAAGATAAATAACAGGCTCTCACTGAATCTCTGTGGAACAATTTGATTGTCTCTGGGACTGCTGTGGATTCACAGGATTTGACATAGTGCAAAAGTCATGATTTCCCCTCCTTTCATTAAGACAGAAAGCAGCATTCACCTTGGCGTTTATAGCTTTTCTTTGCAAGAGTTATTCACAACTTGGTAACTACGTTCCATTTTTTGCTTGGCTTATAGCCATCATGGTTAAAAATTTAAAATGCATTGTAAAATGAACATTTTCCTTTACTGTACTAAATACTACGCAGCCTAAGTGTAATCTGTATGCATTCTACAGTATTGGTTTAACAAATGTGTACCCACACATATACACTGCACTATTTATAAATATTCTTCCTACTTTTTATTTAGAAAAAACGTAAGGAGCTAAATGTACTGGCCAACATATCCTTTTAGGCTGGCATAAGCTTTCTCTCTGGTCGATATAGCTTCACATCTTCCATTACTTCAGCCTCTGCAGTGGGTAGAAAGGAACTCACAGCACCTTCTCCTCTTTGGATAGACTCTTCTCAACAACCAACAAACTACCTCTTCAGGTTGCCAGCCATTAGTCCTCCTTCCAATTCTACAAGTTCTCTTTTCCAGCAGACTTTTTTTTAATTTTCTCAAGTCTTCTTTTCTCTGCCAGCTCAGTATCTGCTCCACCTTTCTCCTATGAGAAACGTCTTTTGGAACACCAAGCTATCATTCCTTTCACTTTCCAACCACAAAACAAAAGAGTATCTGTTTGGATGCTTGCATGAATTTGTGACCGGCTTTCAGGAAGGTACAGGCTCATGCATGCTGATCAAATGAAGAGGTGAAATAAATACAATTGATCTTGAAAAACAGAAATGGACCACCCACATGCCTTGTACCACATGCAGCTCATACAGCTTTTAGGAAATATGGAACTGAACCTCTGATTGTGATAGCCAAGTAATAAAGGCACATTTTCCAACCAGTGTTTTCAGCAGGGGGGAAAAACAACCTTTAAAATGGTATATAAACCTCCTTTTAGCTTAATGCACCAAGCTGTCTATCTCATCCATCCCAAAAGGTCTCCGTTCTGTTAAACTTCAATAATGACTTTGCATCAAACCCTGTAGTTTTTTTACTGTTTCTTCCCCTCCCTTTTTTAAACAAAATTGTGCCTCCTCGTACTCCATAGCTTAGTATTAAATTAAGTAGAATTGTGGTGTTTTATAAAAGACTTTTTAAAAACTTGCTTGCTTGATAAACAGCATATATCAAGCTGTAGAAATGGTTGGATACCTATTTCTAAAACTGGTTCACCAACTGCCTTTCTGACATCTGAATACAGCATTACCCCATCTCATTTGTGAGTAGGTGTATGTAATGATACAATCTAGAAAACCTGCTGCAAAACAACACATGATGTCAAAATGTCTGCAGCCAACATAAATGAGCAGGACATTGTCTTATTTGTATTGCCGCCTGCTGATTCCAAGAGGATGTGGCAAACAATTTAGTCTGAAAGTATAAGCTGAGGGAAGATGTTGGGACACAGTTGCCGCCTGCTGACCCTCCACTGTCTCCAAGTCTAGAGCCATGACAGTCCCTTTTTTGTGTTCCTGCGTAGAGTGGCTTTCTTGTTCATGTTCAACCTCCCTCCTTCTTTGTTGCCAGACAGAAACTCATTTCTGGGGAAAATTTCATGGGAGGAAATGAATTAGGTTACTGAGAAAATCCATAAGCTTATCTCAGTGGAAAATTGAACAGGACGCACGGCATGGGGAATGACAGCTTAGACTGACTTTCTGTGACTTGTTGCCCTCCAGATGTGTTGGATTGCTTCTCTCATGATTTCAGCAGGATGTCAAATGTCATGCTGACTGGGAAGAACGACAGTCATAGTCCAGCAAGTTTTATTCTATTAATTTCTACAATTATTAGTTACATGGTAGCGATGGTCCACAGGGCAAAATGCATATAGAAGCATGCTAAAATATAAAATCATAATAAATACAATGAAAAATAACCCCAAATCCATAAAACAGTGGCCTATTAAAACATACCCTATTTAAAATGATGTCACAGTAGTAACATTGCAGAAAATGTAAAGTCGTGAAAAACAGCAACGACACATGTTTATGTGGTGCTGAATATGAAGCAGAATAGTTGGGGCCTTTTAGGGAGGGTATTTCATAGAAGATGATTAATATTAACGCTTGTTTCGATGGATTCCATCATTCAACACATCTTAATATACTGTGGGAGAGCACAACTTCCAGTTATCACACTAAGTCCTGCCCAATGGTAGGAATAGTCAATCGTGGAAAGGTTGTAACGAAGGACTCTGCTGCCAATGGCATTTCTTTAATGGTGGCCTTTTGCAATGTGCTTCCAGATTGCCTAAGCCACTGCATAAAATTAGTCTGACTTACCACCCAGTGCAGCTTGCTATTCACTGGGAATTAGCTTTGTTCATTTTCTCCTATTCTGATTCAAAACATCTCCGTATTATAATGAGCCTCATGGTGTTAGGCATTATTAAATCTTTATGAAAGGAAAGAGAATTCTGTTGCTTGGCCTTAAACTCGGATACATATGACTGAAAGAACTGAACAATTCATATATTCTTGGGAGAATTTAACTAAACATTGCATTGTACAACATAAAATTATTGCCTTTTGTGGTGCAGCTTTAGCCACAGAATCACATTTTCTCTATGGAGGAAATATTGTATATACTCAGATGTATCCTATTCCTCAGTTATTTTATGTGTCATTTGCTGCTCTACAAATGTTTTCTAATGGTTCCTAAAGTTTACTGTCAGTACCCATGCTTTTAAGGTGTCTGGAGTTTTTTAAAAAAAAAACCTACAAGATTGAGAGGGCCCTGAGCTGCCTATCACTGTTCTACAGCTATCATGACTATTTCCCCACCATCACTGACTTTTATTCCCTGTGCTGTAGCTGGGGATCCTCTTATGTCTTATTTTACATAGGTGGTTTTAAGCCTCTTGTTCTGTGTTTGATCTTTTAAGTCCTATTGATCTCTGTACCGCCAATGGGACTTGAAGTATAGTGTTTGCAATGTTAGCTCTCCCTAGTATTTTGTTGCTGGAGTTTTGGCTGAGTTTGGATAGAGGTCACTTTTATAGCTGCCAGTCCCCTAGCTGTCTTGGAGCAGGGACAAAACATTGTGTCATTGCAGAGCTCAAGAACAAAGCTTGGAAGCTATTCAGGGCTCCCATTCGATGAGTTGCTTAAAATAAGTGTCTTTAGTCAGCCTTTCAGGAGCCGAGTCTAAAGCTCATTTGTAAAGCAGGCAGGCATGAAGTCATGCTTTGTTTTAGAAGTGCAGGAGAAATTGCTTGAGTTTCTCTTGGAGCCTGAAGGAAAGAGAGCTAGAGCAGGGTAGCAGAATTAGAAGACATTTAACATAAAAGTTAAACATAACAATTTTGGGAAATGTTGCTTATGTAACAACCTCATCGTTTGCGGTCTTCAGAATGGCTTTTGGAAAAGTGTTGCTGCAGTCGTGACCTCAGTCACGATGCTGAGCCAAATGGACTGTCTTTTCCTTATAAACCAGATTCTTGTATTCAGTGGAAATGCAAACACTCTGATGGATTTCAATGAACCGGAGTAATTCAATGGACACTCTGATGCAGGCTGCAGGGAGCTCAAAATTGGTCGGGGAGCTTCCATGGACTGCATTCTCATGACATTATGTAAAGGACAAATACTACAGCGGAACAGAAATTTGCTGAAAAGCAGGATATAAAGCAAATTAATAACCAAGCCAGCTTTCAGGAAGGCAAGGACAGCTTAAAATGTTTGTGTTGAAAATATAAACTAAATAAAGGTAGTCCTCGACTTACAACAGTTCATTTCGTGATTGTTCAATGGCAGTGAAAAAAGTGACTTATGACCGTTTTTCAGTTACAACTTTTCCAGCATCCCCATGATCACGTGATCAAAATTCAGATGCTTGGCAACTGGTTCAACCTTACGACCTTTGCTGTATCCCCGGACCATGTGATCACCTTTTGGAACCTTCTGACAAGCAAAGTCAATGGGGAAGCCAGATTCCCTTAACAACCATGTCACTAATTTATCAATTGCAGTGATTCACTTAACAACTGTGGCAAGAAAGGTTATAAAATGGGGCAAAATTCACTTAATAAATGCCTTGCTTAACAACAGAAATTTTGAACTCAGTGGTAGTCATAAGTCAAGGATTAGCTGTAGTAGTGTTTAAGTATTTGTCAGTTATGAGTACAAATAGTGAGATGGGGGAAGCCTACATTTAATATCAAAACATGTATACAATGACTAGTATGCTAAATTCTCAGGTTTCCACCTACGGCTGTTGCCATAATTTTCAATCTTTTTTTAACCCTGGTCACATTTCTAGTTTCAGAATTCAGTTAATTCTTTTGCTGATGCAAACACACACACATTTCAGATGCAAAATGTTTTTATTTTATAAAAACTTTATAAAAATTTAATAAATCAACAAACATTAAATTTGTCAGCCCCTACTTTATAATGTAATGTATATCAATGAAGATATAGTAACTGCTAAGCAATTATAGCTTTATGATCAGAACGATTATATTGTTATTTCAAACCAACAGAAGCATGAGGATGAAGCAGCATAGCTGTAATATCAGTCATCATTAGCCTCTGATGCCATCAAGTACGGTAATATTACTGTATAAAGCCTAAAACTGGGATTATCTGATTTGAGCTGCAAAAATTCAGATTAGTGCTAGATGGTAGCAAAGAGCTGGTTTTGCCTATCTCCTTCCTACCATCTAAAATGGTTGCCTCACGCAAAAAATGAGGGATGGGAATGAAGTGTACAGGTAGTCCTATACTTAACAATCATAATTGAGCCCAGAATTTCTGTTGCTAAGCGAGACATTTGCTAAGTGAGTTTTGCCCCGTTTTATAACCTTTCTTGCCACACTTGTTAAGTGGATCACTTCAGTTGTGAAGTTAGCAACAAGGTGGTTACATGAATCTAGCTTCCCCAATGACTTTGCTTCTTTGAACGTCACAAAAGGGGCTTACATAATCCTGGAAGATTGCAACCGTCATAAATACGAGTCAGTTACCAAGCATCTGAATTTTGATCAAGTGACCATGGGGATGCTGCAATCGTCGTAAGTGTGAAAAATGCTCATTTTTTTCAGTGCCATTGTGAACTTGAAGGGCCACTAAATGGACTGTTGTAAGTCGAGGACTACCTGTATTTCGGACACATTCATACAAAGATACTGTCCCAGTTCAAAAGCAGCTACAGGCCTTTATAATCCTATTCTTTGGCTAAATTGACAGTTTACCTCTTTTTAGCTCTAAAATAACCCAAACCACATAAAAACTTGCTTTTTTCCTAAATATGACATTCCACAGAATTTATGGGTATTCCATTTCCTCCCTGGAGCAAAACCCTTGTTTTCTGAGCCTCAGCCACCACCAAGGTCTTTTAAAGGGAATATTTCCTTGATTCTATCTGAAATTGTCAGGATTTTGACAATTTCCCTTTCTCTTTCTAGTGGAGCAGGCACTTGGAAAATATCCAACTTTTTAAAAACTTTTTTTTTCTCTTTCTCTTTTATGTGGAATGGGGAAATGAGATTTTGGTTACTCCCCAGGCAGAGGAAAAAAATCCCCTTACAAGGTGTTCCTGTTCAAATTGCCTAAAAATTAAAAAAAAATCTTTAGAATTTGCAAGCTATTTTTGCATCCAACAACTGGAATTGGAGATATTAGGAAAAGTTGCAAATATTATGACTAGATATGCTGCTACCTTTGCAGCAATCAAGAGAGGTTTTTCTTATAAGAGGAACGGTAGCGTCACTTTGTTACAAATTCTTGCATATTTACAAGTAAGGAAAAGTATAGATATATACTAAAGACCTAGGGTGGCAGGGTGAACTACCGATTTAATTATTGGGGTGGAAATGAGATTTTGTTGTAGTTGTTGATGAGCAGGCAGTAACTTAAATGGGCCTCTGAATGAATGACTTTGGGGTTTGGGGGTTGTTTTTAGTCTTCTGCTGGTTAGTTGAAGGAAGCGCTGATTGGCTCATTGTCTTCTCAGTACCTTCTCGGTGTGCTTAAGTCAGGAGTGAAGATGGTTGGCAAATCTTTGAACTGTTTTGGAAGGATTGGGTAAATGTCTACGGAGATTCTCAGTCATCCAGGTCATGGTTGTCCCAAAGATGCTTTTTTGAGAGGCAGCTGGACTTTCTTGTTTTTCTTTGAAGACATTTGGCTTCTCATCCAAGAAGCTTCTTCAACTCTGACTGGATGGTGGGGAATAGAAGGATTTATATGCCTTGCAGGCAGCTGGTCATTTGCATTCTTTTAGAGAGTCATTGAGGCCACTTGGAGATTTATCTGTGTCTTCAGGGTTACCTGAATAATGCAAATGGATGTGGAGCCTTCTTGGAACTGCTGAAAGGACTGCATTGTAGAATGGAGATAGATGATATCGTATCCCTCCCCCTCTATTGAGAGAAGGCTGTTCAATTTTCACATAGATGCCCTCTTTGACCCTTCTTTCAAACCAGCTGTCCTCACTGTCCAAAATGTGGACTTTGTTGTCTTCAAAAGAGTGGTCTTTGTCTTTTAAAAGACAAGGGGAAGGAATATGACATCATCTATCTCCAGTCTACAGCACAATCCTTTCAACAGTTCCGAGAAGGCTCCACACCCATTTGCATTATTCAGGTGAGGACAAAGATAAACTACCAGGTGGCCTCAATGACTCTTTAAAAGAATGCAAATGACCAGCTGTCTGCAAGGAATATAAATCCTTCCATTCCCCACCATCCAGTCAGAGCTGAAGGTCTTGTATAAAAGAGGTTTTTCTCAAGTAATCACTTCCATTTAAACAAGTATTATATCAAATTAATCCTTCTATAGTCCTTTTTTCTAACAAAATGGACATGTAAATGACTAATAAGTTATTATCAACACCCGCAAATCTATTTGTTTTAATCTTAAATTGAACAAAGTTACCATGAAATGAATGCAGTGATTGCAACAAGTTTGTTCCCTGTCCCACTCTTTTTCTGAGTGGAAAAAGGCTAATGATTTGAGAGGGAAATAATTTAGTTTCACTTCTATTGGCAAGCAATTGCCAAAACAGCTGGATCATAAATAACCAGTGCACCAGCACAGTTTCTATTTTTTATCCAACACAGGATATCACTGCAGATGTGATAATTAATCAGAACAATTTTGTTTCACTATAAATCTTTTCTGAAATTAGCAACTCTGGTTTGTTCATTCTTTAAAAACAGGGTGGGGAAATTGGAACTGAATACATGATTTCCCTAAAGAAGATTCCATCTTCAGTGGGAACATAAATAAGAACAAAAAAAAATGACCTGCTGGATCACGCCAAGGCATATCAGGAGGTTGGGAACTATTCCATGCTAAATATTAGATGGTAGGGAATTAAAATAAGAAAGTTATTTCAGCCAGCTCATTCCTGCCTGGGATATTCCTACACCAATTCTAACTTTGCTTAATAGAATCTCTTTAAGAAGACTTTTTCTTCTGAGCTTTTAAACATGAGAGTAATTAGTCTAGTGGTTAAGGCACCAGGCTAGAAATCAGGAGACTGTGAGCCCAATGCATCTCACAGGGTTCTTCTTATGGAGAAAATAGGAGGAGGAAGTATTATGTATGTTCACTGGCTTGAGTTACTTTTAAGTAACCAGGGTGAGGTAAAATCTAATAAATAAATATTTAACAACCAGAAGTCTTCAAATTCTTGTGGTGGGTAGGAAAGGCGTTTCCAGATAATAAGATAAGTCAAAATATTCCTTTTCATATAGTGAAATGGCTTACACTGCAGCAAAAGGAGGTAGACTAATTTGCCCATGTTCAGCAATGTTCTGAGATCAAAAGGGTCAAGATGGCAGTGTGACTATACAACTGAAACCTGCCTCATTTTAATGTGTGTTGTGATGTAAGTAGAAGTTGCAAGAGGTGAAACA
>JANHFL010001089.1:77882-106956 GCA_032468155.1 Oxyrhabdium leporinum
CTATCTATCTATCTATCTATCTATCTATCTATCTATCTATCTATCTATCTATCTATCTATCTATCTATCTATCACAGACCTGTAATTCTTTATCTATCATCTATCTATTTATATCAACTTCAATGCTTTCCCAATATGTGGGCTTCAACCTCCAGAATCCTCAATAATGTCTGTATAGGCTGCAGAGTTGGGGAAGTTGAAGTCCACACTTCTGGTTATATTTAGGTAGGGGAAGGCTAACTTGGAAATTCCTATGGCGTTTGCCAGCACCAGACAAAACAAACAAAGATACTTTGCTTTACCTTTTAAAGAAAAGCTCTTCAGGAATGGTGATTACATCTATGATTTGAAAGTCAAGTTCTTGAAGTTTATGTAATTTGTCCTGTAAGTTCTGGGCATATGGTATATCTTTGGATGTCTTTTGCAGCCAGGTATTGGTTGCCTGAAAAATCATAGTAAATTATCACAATGCAAGCATCTTACATTTAGGAACAATTCAAACAGTTCAAACCAGGGATAAAATGCTAAAAACAGGGAGGATAAGGTCTTGTGTGACATTCTCCAGTTGTGTGCAAACTGATACGCATCACCTTTTCTTTCCGCACTGCTGAGAAAATGAGAGAAGAACCTACACTAGATTCTCTTGTCCCAGGTACTGCAACAACTCAAGTTACAGTTTGCCTGAAGAGGAAACCACTGCATCATCTCCATACTCTAGGGTCCCTGGCTTCCTGCTGATCCCTGATATTTCCATTGTCAAAATTGTGCTTGGCTACAACTGGACCATGGCCTCCCTTGGGAGATACTGAAACCTCCTACAGCTAGAACATTCAAAGAATCTGAAATTATCAACTGTAGCAGATACTTTGACAAGTGGCAACTATGACAGACACATCTACTTACCACAATAAAGTGTGAAATGATGTGCCGGAGTGTCATGTCAGTATTAGCTACTTTGTGATCCAGAAATCCATTTGCCTTTTTCTTCAGAGCCTTTGAATAACCTTTCAGGTCTCCAGGCAGATTGGCAGATATTCTCTTCAAAGCAGCGCTAGTGCCTGAGTTCCACTGAATCTCCACTTTTTCTGTATCTGAAACCCAGAACCAATGAGCCCATATTATTTCCCAGAGAACTTGGATTATGACATTGAAAAGAAAATCTGAACAGTTTCCATACAGATAATTACTCTGATGACGTGAGGTAGAGCTTATATGTTGAAAAGACAGAGGAACACAGAGAACCATGTTAGAGTTCACATTTTTTCATGCAAAGGTCTGTTTCCAAATAGAGGACATACTCAACCCCAGGACACACACATTTATGAAGTGTTTCATATTTTGGAGGTATGAAGTGTAGACTACCTCCACAATGATATACCGCAGGCAACGTTCTGTCTTAATAGAGCAGTTAAAAGTCTATACACAAGGCAACCGAACTGGATATTGCATCCCACATGGCCAAAACTAAACTCCTGAGCTAGAATTGTGTGATATACATATTCTGATTTAATGACAAATTGTACCCTTCAGGCCTGAATGCCCTGGTTCTCTCTATAAGGGATTAGAGGCTAAAACATACAATGAACAGTTGCAAGTATTTGGTATGGCTAGTCTGGTGAAGAGAAGGATCAGGGGAGACATGATAGCAGTGTTCCAGTATTTGAGGAGCTGCCACAGAGAGGAGGGGGGTGTCAAGCTATTTTCCAAGGCACCTGAAGGCTGGACAAGGAATAATGGATGGAAGCTGATCAAGGAGAGATTCAAGCTAGAACTAAGGAGAAATTTTCTGACAGAACAATCAACCAATGGAACAGCCTGCCTTTGGAAGTTGTGGGAGCTTCATCACTGGAGGCTTTCAAGAAGAGATTGTACCGTCATCTGTCAGAAATGGCATAGGGTCTCCTGCTTGGGCAGGGGGTTGGACTAGATGACCTAAAAAGTCCCTTCCAACTCTGTTAATCTGTTAATGTATATCACTACAAAGATTTGAGCTCTAGTTGGCAGTCCCATGGACAAAACTGTGGTGTGATTGGAGAAGTGTTGTCCTACATACACAGAATCAAAAGGCTGGGTTTTTTGTTGTTGTTTGTTGATGAAAATATTTTATTTCGAGAAAGAAACCTACCATATATTAAGACAATCCTCTCTGAAATTGATGAGCCATATGAGGTAGCCGAGGAGTCAATCTGGAATATCACTGCTTTACTTGACTGATGGAGAGATATATCTGTTTTAGCTTGAGTCTGCAGGCGGGGAATAGAGATTGCTGCTTCGAAGGATGATTCTCTCCCAGTAGAGCTGGTAGAAGCAAATCATAAAAAAGAAATACAGACATTATGTGTGTGTATGTGTGTGTGTATACTGTATGTATATACATACATGTCTATCTCGTTATATACCTATATCTATCTCACTTTCTCTTTCTCTATATATAGAATTTATATAGCTGCCCACTTACTTTCAGGGACTCTAGGTGACTTACAAACAATAAAAAAACAATATCAAAAGAGTAAAAACAATAACTCTCACCTCCCTGCCCCCTGGCAACAACAGGCAAGTATTTATGTTAGCACTGATGCTTTAATTTCAAAATCTCTAGGGAAGAGGATGACGAACACATCCGCTGCAAACTTGGATATTCCAGAGTTTACTGGTGCAAATGATTACTAGGGTATAAGCTACAGCGATCATTATACTAGGTTTTAAACAGTGCGATTGTATGTTAACAGCTAATGTCAGAGTGCAAAACTGGAGAACAGGATTAATGTGAAGGAGTCTCAGACCTTTCCATAACAAAATCAACAGAGGGAATGTTTTTTGCAGCCTGGAATTATTCTGGAAATGGCAATGCTAACGGTACATTAGAAAAAGTATTCAGACAACACTGCAAATTATCTTCACAAAAGCAAAATTATAATACCACCAGCAAACAGTCTGACAGGGCACTTTCATACAAGCCATTTATGCTAGTTTGACACAAGCAAAGTAATGCTATATTTCATGTTGGTGTCTCTTCAGCAATATTTTTTTTTCCAGTTTGACTGCAGAGCAGTTCAATTTACATTTGTTTCCTGTTCGCTATACTCTGCTTCCCCTGTCTCAGCTTTTCGGTAGCTTCCATAAGCAACTTCAATGATAAACCCTACTTTAAGCCTTCTACAGAATTCAATTTCAAGCCATTTTCACAATCCTTGTAAAAAAAAGAGTGTCCCTATTTGATTTTCAGTCCTTATATAAATAGCAAGCTCTGATTTGTACACTCCTTCCTTCCTCTGGCCTTAACCTTTTTTCTCTGCTGCTCACTGCTTTACAAGTAGTGTTTCTGTTATCTGCAAACATGGTTTCAGTTGCTGGGGAAAACTCCTTGCTGTAAAAACTACCAATTGATACGATATCATCATAGTTTTCAGTGGGAATTTATATGCCCCAAATCCCCTGTTGTTGGTCAGTTTTAGCCTCATTTTGTAATTCTTTCAAAACGATCAGAAAAATGAAGAAGAAAAGTATTGGAAATAAGGATTGGGAGTGGGAGCAAAGTTATTTTTTCCCCTTTTCTATGTGGAATGTGGGTAATAGGATTTTTGCTGCCATAGTTTGGGAGATAGCACACTGATCGATGATACTGGCATTCTCTTCTGACTCAATTGGAGGAAGCACTGCCTAGTCACACGAGTTAAGACAACTGTACAACCAACTCCAAATCACTTGAAATTTATTGGAGAGGAGAGTATGCCAGGTGGAATTACCCATAGAGATTCTTCCCCCACCACTGTCAGCAGTCAACAGGATCTTTACAACATGAGTTCAGAAATCAAGGCCTATTTGTGTGCTATCAGCCTTGGTATGTCTATAAGAATTAGGGAGGGGGAAAGTATCATTACCTTAGGCTTCCTGTGATGGTAATTTCAGGACTTTTCCTGTTGAGTATGTCTAAGATAAAGGCAACTGCGTTCTTTTCTTGATTGGAGGAATCAATAATTTTAAGATTGGTGCCAAAATCGATGTTGAAACCGGGGGCCTGGAAGTCACTGGTAAACATTTTTTTGTCTCGATTGAATGTAAAGATGATTTTGGCTTCACTTTCTTTTACACCTGAAACATACAATGATAATTGACTATTACAAATGTGGTCCGTTAAAATAAATGGTCAACATCAATGCAGTTCAAAATGTTTTTCAATTCAAATATTAAATTCTTAAAATCTTTGTTTGGAAAGCTTTCTCTTGGCATGTCGTTGTTGGTAGATGTTGGATTTGTGTTGATTTCATTAAAATTGCTAAAAAGTTCCTGCATCCTGACCTTCCAAGATCTGTTGGCAGGAAACTAGTGATTTTGTACTAGTTTTTGTCAGAAAAGAGATTTATTATTAAGTAAATCTTTGAAAGATGATATATTACTGTACAACAAATTTCACAGCTTCTTACCTTTGGCGTGAGCAATGAATTTTAAAGTGTCTACCAAGTCTTTGCCCTCTCTGTTTAGTTCATAGTTAGCACTTGCAATGTACTCCTTTACTTTTCCTGTTGGTTGTAGTTCAATTTCAAACCTAAATATGTTAAAGAGAGAAGACAATATCAGATCATTGTGAATTGTGAATAATTAAATGGAATAACAGCCAAGATAGAAAATAATTACCATTGCCCTCATCGCTCATAGGTTGGGGACCTCTGATCTAATAGATATCATGTGAAAGCTAGTATGACTTTGAAAATGTAACAATATTAGGTTCACTTTGGTCTATCAATAATTAGGGTATGTGGTATATTCCTCTTTCCCTCCTCAGCTTCTCCTTTTCTGCACTGTATTTTAGTTGCCATTCTAATGATATACTCTCAACTTCACACACATATGGTTTTGCATGTGGAACTTATATACAGAATGATTGAAGGCAAAGTTCTACAGTGCCAGTTCCAGCATAATCTTGGAACGCCTTGAGCAATTTCAACCAAACTTGGTGCACAGATGACTTACTCTCTGGACTCTGTGGGGGTAAGACACCCCTAACACCTCTCGGTGTGTGTGTGCGTGTGTGTGTGTGTGTGCATTCCAGCATAACTATGGCCACTGAAATGAAAAGGAATGAATTATATCTATAGTGTCAAAATACTTTGTGGGTAAGACACCCCTAGCATCCCTAGGTGTGTGTGTATATGTGTGTGTTCCAGAATAACCCTGGAATGCCTCAAGCAATTTCAACCAAACTTGGTACACAGATGACTTACTCTCTGGACTCTGTGGGGTTAAGATACCCCTAACACCCCTCATGTGTGTCTGTGTCTGTGTGTGTGTGTATTTGTTCCAGCATAACTCTGGAATGCCTGGGCTGCTGAAAGGAAAAGGAATAAATTATATCTATAGTGTCAAATCACAGTACTTTTGACAGTGATAGTGTGCATTTTAGATCCAAGTTCTGTTACGATACAGCCTGTTGTGCCTTAAAATGGCTTCTACTGTACAACACAGTAGAGTTGCCATGGTAACGGCTTCACAGTACTCCACAAGGGGGCTCCCTCTGGTAAGGGGGATTGTTTCTTAAAATAAACAAGCACACAAACAAAAAACAAAAAAACCCAAACAAACAAAAAATAAACCCCCTAGGCCCTCAGCTTCAAGCAAAGAGGGCAAGTTGCTAGGGGAGGTGCCTGCTAATGCAGACAATCACTTCAAAGGCTGTTCCCTGTGGGATTTTTCCCAGCCTGTTGGCCAGGGCAATTAGGTCTCTAATTCTCACCACAGTGGTTGAGCCAGCTTTCTTCTACAACTGGTAACAGGGCCAGGGCCAAGTGTCTGTTTCTTACTTTATTTTTATTTACTTTATTGTGGAAAACTGATTTTACTTTACTTTATAATTTGTATACTGTACTTATACTTTTAAAACCCTGTAAACTCTCATTGACTCTGGGCAGTTTACAGAGATAAAAACCTAATATAAAACAATAGCAAGCAATAATCCCTCACCCTCCTGATGACAGGAGTTAATCAAATAAGCCACTTGATGGGCTCCGTCCCACTCTGGGTTCCCCAGGCCCATTGGCAAAACCAGGTCTTCAAGGCCTTCCAAAGAGGATCAGAGTGGGGGGAAATCTTATTCCTGCAGGGATGATGTTCCACAGGGAGGGAGCCATCACAGAGAAGGTCCTTCTTCTTGGTCCCACTAGATATACCTCCCTAGGAGGTATTCCTTGCTTCCCTGCTCTGGTAGGTTGGCTAGATGTAATCAGGAAAAGATGGTCCTTCAAATAACCTGGTCCAAACCCATATAGGTCTTTAAAGGTGACAACAAGCACCATGAATTGGACCCAAAAGCAAATCAGCAACCAATGCAACTCCCACAGGAGAGATGACACACGTGCACACCTAGGCCTGCACAAAACCGTTTAGGCTGCTTTATTTAAGTTTTACTGGAAGCCTCGCTGCCACATTTTAGTTATGTAACATATATTGGAATAAATACCAGGGCTATATAATCTTGTTTGAGTTCTTTATTGCTATGCTAGAAGAGGCCTTATTCGTAGTGCCCTATATCCTTTCTCTTTTCCCACACTAAAGCTGACTTTTGAACTTCCTGAAGGAAGTATAGCAAACTATAGCAAACCATCTATATTTTTTCTGCCTACTTATTTTTCGTCCCTTTCAGGCTGAAAAATGGATGCGAGGAAAACTCCACGACCTGAAGGATGGTTGCAGATTTCAGGAATGGGAACGGATAGCTCAAATATTACAGAGAGAGATGAAGGATTTTGAGAATACTATCATCAAACTGAACCAGGTAAAATGTGGTCTGTGGGATGCTTCCTCTTACTTTACATCTGCACGAAAAAAGACACCTGCATCCAATTCTTCAGTAGCTCAGAATGGCTTAAACCACCTCCTATCTACAAGATCCAGAAAGGGGAGAAAATAACAGTTTAAAAAATTAAGCAACCTTTTTCATGTTTTTCTGGAAAAGAAACAAAGTGTGTATTCTTTTACTTCAGTGTAGCATGTTAATAGACATAAGAATAAATATTGCATAATTGCATTCAAAAATAAAACTATCACATTTTGTTACAAGCAAAGCTAGTGCAGATGTTCGTGAGATAGTGGGCTGCTGGAAATTTGCCAGTCCCTACTTAAACGCCAATTTTTTCTCCCTCTGTGGAATTTTCCACCAAATACCTCCCAGCTAAGTAAAGAATCCCGGAACAAAGCAACAGCAAATTGCTACAGTATTGTTGCCAAGAAAACAACATGGATATGTCCATGAAATCACCAAGTCAAGCTCAACTTGAAGTTTTTGATGCTTACGGTAATTGTTTCCTTCTTACCTACTCCACGGTTAATTTAAAATCAGATGAAGATGAACTTTACAGAGGTTTCTATTAAAGCAGATTTTCTTCCGGACAAGAAAACAAACAGGCTTCAGTTCTCTTTCTCACAACTACTTTATCAGAACTTTTTTTTGTGCCATTTTCTCAGGAACAAGGCTCAGTTTGCCACATAGGTTCTTGGCTGTCCACAAACCAAACTCCCTAATGAATTCCTTCTTCTGCATGCCACCTTAATATTCCAGGAACTGGAAGTTTCTTCGCATGTAATAGAGAATTTCCTCAGTTGCCACTCTTTTATATACTATTCAATTCTCACCTGATTGGTTCAACAGTTATAGAATTCAACTGAGTCTTAGTATCCACATTAGACTATTTTTTAGGTCTGTTAAAATACAGTGTACATACAATCTTTTTTGTAATACTTTCCCATTGCCCCCAAATTAGTAGATTTTGATCCTCAATTTGTGAGAAGTTCCTCATCTGCTACATTCTATTAACATACTTTCATAACTGACATTTGAAGGCAACCTTGCAACCTTGCCAGTTGATTTCTCAGAGGGCTTAATTGTCAAACTTAAAAAAAAATGACAAACTGGACAAAACAATATGCTGTGGAAATTTTATTTTTTGATTGCTAACTTCCTTTTCTGTACTTTTTTTCTATTGGGTAAATGCATTTGCAAGACAATATGGTTGTAGTTTCAACTTTGTTAGTATATTTTTTTCCCCATCTTTTCTGCAGATGGGTGAACAGCTGATGATCCAACCAAAATCCAGTACAGAGATAGAGAGACGACTTCAGACCCTGCAAGAACAATGGCAATTGCTGAAGCACATGGCAACAAATCAGACTAAAACGGTCGTTGGGTTCAAGAGCCTACAAGAGTTCAACCAGAAAGCTGAACAACTAGAAACCTGGATCAGGCAGAAGGTAATTACTTGGGATACGTAGGAACAAGGCCAAAAAACGAGTCCCAGATACATTTTCTTTTCAGAGATGTGAATTGTGTTCTGGTGGTGGAAGTATGATCTGTTATTTTTTTCTTCTACATCACCATTCTCTGTGATGGAAGTGGGCAACCTTTTTGAGTAGGAACCTCACTGGATGTGTCCAGTGATAATCTCTCTGGAGTGCACAGCACTGAAATTTTTTTTAAAATTTTATTTTGTGGGTGATTAGGATTGAAGTAGTTGCTCAAGCCTTGCATAGGTCTAAATATCCATTTTTTCCCTTTAAGACCCTCTAAAAATGGCAAAACACAGTCTTTTGGGGAGGAGAAGCCCTAGCTAAGAAAAAGGCTCCCAAAATTTTACTCCTGCTTACTCTGGAAGGCATCTCCAGAAATTGCAGATAGAGAGCTGAGGGCTATTCACTTTCGGTCTATGAGTTCATTGGTTCAAATATTTAAGTTCATTGAACCAATGGGTTCACTGGTTCAAATATTTAAGGGACTTCAGGATTGCCACATTTACGAAATGTACTTTGATTTCTTTTTTAAGTGGATAAATTTTCCTCAATAATCTAATTTGGGATAGAGAAAATATTTCTTTTTCCACTCCCCATTTTTAATTTTCTTCCTCAAGCTAGTATTACTCAGATGTGGTGGATTATAGTTCCAATAGTAAACCCGAACTTCGTTTTTTAACCGTTACCTTTAATTAAAGTTTTTTTAAGGTTTTATATAAAGGAGAAGTTTTGGCCATTTCTCGTGAAAGCCCAAAGCAGAGAGAAAGCTAGAAGAAACTTATGACGGAAGTTTATCTTCAGTGCCCTTCAGTCTTCAAAGGGCTTTTTTTTTTGTTTTGAATTCTATTAGACATCTAATTTCAGTATCCATAACTTCTGTCCTTCATTTATATTCCATTTCTTGACATATATTTAAAAATTTCTAGGGTTTCTTTCCTAAACTTGAAAAGAATGAAGAAAATCCTACCCCATCATAAATATTAGCAATCTTGTTTAATTTTGCACAATTTATCTTAATATTCAAGTTTCTCTGATATGCACATTCACAAACACAATTTCTATGTGTATTTGGAAGAAATATTTCCATCTTTAAAAATTTCCTGTAAATATTATGGTCACTTTGTTTTCCAGAATCTCTCATACTTTAATCATCTTTTCCTCTCTAGGAAGAGAAGCCCTTGCTAGCTATTTTACTGCAAGAGAAGGCAGATAAGGTACAAATTACCCAGCACATCCTTGACTTAAAGCAGGTAATCTTCCTGACATTCTTTATGGGAATTTGTGTTGTGAATAGCATTTGAAGGATGTTTTCTACTTTGGTTTTACTTTCTGTATCTGATGCATTTGCAAAAAAGATTCTGTCTTAGAAGACTTCTGCAGATCTCCTCAGAGTCAGACTCAGACTGAGCAAGTCCTCTTAAGGGACCCAAAGCATTTGTTTTGCAGGGTTAGCTGGGAAGTTCCCAAGTAAGTGGAGAGAGTTCTTTGGACAGCAAACTTTGCCACTAGTTTATTAGATTTATGCCCAGCTTGGTTCGTAAAGGCTTAAGAGGTGATGTGGTTCAATCCATGCAAGAATGTCAATTTCCATGAGGGAAGGAGTGGTTCTTCTATCCTTTAGGAAGTGGTGGCATATCATTGCTTGACCCAAGAGCCCTGGACAATTTTTGTACAGTCTCCAACTTTCCTTTTTTTAAGGAAAATTTGTTGAGAAGGTTGTTTGGACTGTGGCTTCAGTAGGCTGTAGAAAAGGGTTATCTGGACCTTTTTTAGTTGGGTTTCAGACAGGAGCATAAAACTAAGGCAACATTGCTTGCACTTGTTGATGACCTCTGGCACAGGCAGTGGTGGCTCTGGTTCTCCTTGACCTTTGAGTGGCTTTCAGCATTATTGATCATGGTATCCTATGGAGGCTAGAGAAAACTATGTTGTAGTGGTTTTTCTCCTTTCTGGGTGGTTCCAGTTACTGTTGGCAGGAGGAAGAGTTTACGCATGAGGTTCCTCACTTACATGGTGTCTCAAGACTCAATGCTTTCAACTCTTGTCCTTAAAATCTGCATAGGGTTACTAGTTGATACCCAGTTGTACATCTTGACCACAGGCTGCCCAAGTGATGTAGCCAATATCTTGAGCTAAAGTCTATGAGGATTCAGATGGGGATGAATAGACTCCTGCTCCATCAAAGGAAGAATAGGTGACTGCGGGTGTTTGGCTCTTGATCCTGGAAATTTTACATCTTTAGTCCTGGATGGAGTAGCACTTCCCATTTAGGACTGGTATGCAATATGGGAATTTTCCGGACACGCAACTCCTGCTAGAAGAGCAGGGGGTGGCCAGGAAGACCTGTGCACATATCTTTCTGTTGCTGGACTAGGAGGTTCTTCAGACATTCATGGGCTGTGAATAGTAACAGTACAATATGCACACATAACCGACTACTCTCTGCATGAAACTTGTTGCCAGATTAATTTCTAATGGGGCAAAGAGAGAGATGTTTTAATGAAAACTAAGTTTACATTGCTTTATTGTCTCCTCTCTTCTGCTTTTCCCCTACACTCAACTTAGGAGGAGCTGCAATTCCAAGCTGTGCATGAGGAATTGAATAACCTGGCTCAGAAGCTTGAGAAACAAGGGAAGAGTGAAAGCAGAAGTATCATGGCACGACGCAAGTACCTCAATAAAATGTAAGCCCAGGCAGCAGCAGAATGTACTGGTGCAGAGACAATATTAGGACAGGCTAGAGTGTCATCTAATCACATTTCTCTTAAGTTTCCATGCTTGATATCGTTCTGTTAAAATTCAACAATCAAGGCAGCTTATTCAAGAAGGAGACAGGGCTAAACTGTTTGCCTGTCCTCCTTCCGTCCTTTCAGGTGGCTTCAGCTCCAGAGGACATTAAAGGAACATCATGAAACCCTGCAGCAGGCACTAGAAGCAGCTTCTTTCCTCCAGCAAGCAGATGTGCTCCTTTCAGTCATCCATGCAAAGGTACTAAGGGATGCGATTACATTCCAGGCAACTATACCATAAAAATAGATCTGGGTCACTGAATTACCTAGAAACATGTATTTGGTTTAGCAGGATGCAGCACTTTTACCCAAGCCCTCAATTATGTGCAGTTTAATCCAGACTTCAGTTATGCTATATCCAGCAAGCTGATTGTGGCAAGAGTGGATAGTCAACCCTGTAGCCAAGAAGGAATACTGCTCCCTTCCCTGAAATATTATGGCATACAGTTCTAGCTATACTATCTTACTTTATAAAGGGTAGTGTGTAATAAGGAATGGTTTGATGCTCTAATTTTGCCTTCCTTAACAGATGTCCTATATTTCAGCTTCTAACAAGTTTGGGTAAAGCTGCTGCACGATTTCTAACTTAACAATGTGAAGATTTATAATTGATGTTATTCACCCAGTTAGATTTAGCAGTTGTCCTGAAGCTCAGAAATCTTGGCTTGGAACATACAAAAATTCAAACTTTAAAAATTTAAATTTAAAAAACCATTTAAGGTTATTGCTTTTTATTAAGTAACATTAATAGATATTCTGAGCATAGATTCATATATTTTGAGAAGTGGATAACCCCAAAATCAGGATTAGATTGCCAGCTGTCTCTCTAGGTTTAAAGTCTATCCTTTCTGTTACAGTTGAGGCATCTTTATGGAGAAAGAAAACAGAATGAATCTGAGTCAAGTCCAGACATGGATATCCGAAATATTGCCGGCCAGGTCATGGTAAGTAATGGAATTATTATCTGGAATACTTAAGCCAAGAAAGAACGTTATTTTTAGATCATACCCATTTAGATCATTAGATCCAACCTGCTACTCGGTGCAAGAATCCAAGTTAAAGTACCCCCAACAGATTTCTGTCCAGCTTCTGCTTGAACGTATCCAGTGAATAAGAACCCACCATCTTCCTTTGTGATTGGTTCTATAGAAAATCACAGACATCATCAATCCTTCATAGC
This sequence comes from Oxyrhabdium leporinum, assembly GCA_032468155.1. Classification (NCBI taxonomy): domain Eukaryota; kingdom Metazoa; phylum Chordata; class Lepidosauria; order Squamata; family Cyclocoridae; genus Oxyrhabdium; species Oxyrhabdium leporinum. Next base: position 90,129 of record JANHFL010001089.1, read on the forward strand.
ATTAATAGGAATAGAAGAGATCTCTAAAATAAAAAAAACTTATTGCAAAAAAAAAAGGAATAGAAGAGATCTCCAACCTCCTGTCGAGTGCAGGAATCCTCATAACATTCTGGACAAATGGCTGTCCAGTCTTTTATTGACAACCTCCAGTGATAGAGCACTCACAATTTAAGGAGGAAGGCTGTTCCCTTGCTTACATAGTTTACATAGTCAGGAAATCCCCCTTAGTTCGAATTTGGATTTCCACCAGTTGTTTCTTATATTGCCTCAGGTGCTAAAGAGAATAAATCTACTCCCTGTCTACTGTGACATCCCTTCATGTATTGGAAGATTGCTATCATGTCTCTCCTTACCTTTTTTCCCCTTCTTTAAGCTAAACACCAAGTTCTTTTAAATGCTCTTGATAGGATTTAGCCTTCAAGCTCCTTACTATCTCTGTTGCTTAGAATTGTCTCTCTGTCCTTTTTCTCAGTTTTGACCTATTTTCTCCAATCTGGCGACTTCGAGATCTGTTAAATTCAATCCCCAAATCCCTAACCATGCTAGATTCTGATATTGGTCCTGAACTATATCCAGAGTTAGCGGTCCATCATACGAGTGTATACAGTATTAAAAAGTTAGGAAGCTAACTTTTCAGCAGAAGCCCTACTTTCTAAAAAAATGTCCTTGTTGATATGCATTTGATTGATTGATTGATTGATTGATTGATTGATTGATCTAATTTATATACCGCCCCATTCCGAAGACTCGGGGCGGTTCACAACAACTATTTAAAACAGTGTAACAAATTACTTTAAAACTTAAAAAACCCTTTAAAAACCCCTCAGTCAGGATTTGCATCTGAAGAGCTAATCCAAAACATTTCTTTGGAGATGTTATAAGTTAGATGTGCACAGTGTGACTCATCAAGCTCTATTTGGCTCACGAAGAGCTCAGTAGAGCTTTCTGTAGGCCGTAACTGAAAAACAGAGTTTGGCAAGCACTTGCCTGGCCACAAAGCACATGCCAAGTCTGATGTCTTTGGTTTGGTGGGTCAAGATGTGCGGGCCCAGCCAGGAGCAGATTATTCATGTTGTACCTTTTCCATACCTTTAGATGCTAGATGTGACCATGTCACAGCTTATAAGCCTTCACCCCAGTCTGGCAGCACAAGTGTCCCTCAAACACCAAGATGTCAAGGAGAGCTGGGGCCAGTTACAGCAACTGTTGAGGTATTTACTGAATATTTTATCTGTAACTCTTTTCATAGCTTTAGTTAAGCACTTCATTTATAAAGCATCTAATTTTGGAATTGATGAGTTATTTAAAAAAAAATAGAATTACCATCAGCACATCCTATCTTTTTGGTGTGACGGACTGAAGAAGGCATTCAACAAAGGTTCACAAAGACCCAGGAACTATAATGGCCTTTGCTTCAACAGCAAAGCAAAATTAAGAGTTTAGCAATCATTCCAGTTGGTTCCGGCTTTGCACAAAGCACCATCTTTTTAAGTAAAAGATTTAAGTAAGTAAACCAGCTTCTCAACCTCAATAATTTTAAGATGTGTGGCCTTCAACTCCCAGAATTCTCTAGCCAGCATGCTGATTGGAGAATTCTAGCAGTTGAAGTCTACACACCTTAAAATTCCTGTGGCTGAGAAACCCTGGACTAAGTGCAGAGAAAGGTTGGAATAAAAGGAGCCCCAGGGAGTTTATGGGTAAAAGGAGAAGGCTTGGTATGTGATCTATAAACTTTAATCAGCATCAACTTAAATGACTATTCTGGATGGATAGTTTCATAGAGGACAATTGGAGAAGATATTTTTAAGGTCTCTTAAATTCTAAGAGTTCTTCTTCCTGAAAAACGAATCCTTACATGATGGTGGTGAATATCTGTAGCTCGGGTGTAGGATGTCACTTACACCGCTGAAGATGTTACCTAGCCCGGTAACAAAACTTTTGGAAACCAAACCACAAGCTCGGAGAACAAACCTCCACCCTCCCTAGTCCTTATATTTCCTTGTTTTTCTTTCAGCCTCCAAAATATTTTTTTGTGCCTGCAAGTCTGAGGGCAGGGTCTCATTTTATTAATCTTTAAATTTCCACCTGTGGGAGCCTATGGTTTTACCCCGCAAAAAAAGAACAAAATGATTTATATAATGCAGCTATAATGAACAGAGCTAAGATTGCTCTGACACAGGGCTAGATTTATTCTGTAGTGATTTTCATTTTGGCTTTCTGCCCCTCCTTTCCCCACTCTTATTGGAATCATTTTCTTTTCTCCATTTTCCTACTTTCCCACATCTTAGGAGTGATAATCCCCCACAATTGACTTTAACAAAGGAATGTATAGATTCAAGTCCTAATCAGGTACTGACTACAACTACAAAGAGTCCAGAAGAAGATCCAGAAGAAAAGCTAGTATGGGAGGTAAGTTCTGCATTTAGGGCCACACTCAGATTTCTTCATCCCTATAAAAAATGAACCTAATCAAATTTCCTTTGCCCCACATCTAATTACATCACAGAAATCATAATTAATACTGTACTAAACCCATGAATCTGTGATGACAGTTGAATCTTTGATATTGATTCCAGATGAACACATTGATCTTTACTTTGTTGGCTTAAGCCTGTAATTAAGCTACTACTGGTTAAAGAGGCCCTCTTGCTGCAACTTTCTGTTCATACATTTGTGGGACAGAGTTAGGATTATTTCTTTCTGAGAATGTAGATGAAGGTATCTTTTTCTCCTTGAATGGCTTTGGGGTGAAACAGTAGAAAAGACTATAGTCCATTATTAAGTGATGTCCTTTACTAGTCCTACATAAAACAAGTATGGCATCTTGGGATTTTTAGTTAAATTAAATTCTGGCACAATTCGTTTTTGTATAATAAAGAAAGGAAGGAGACTTGAGAATAAAAAATGGGAGATGTTCTATACTGTAGTTATCTTCTCCCATTCTTGCTTCTTGAGTGAGTGCACGGTAGCCATCCTACAGAATAATTGGCATGAACTTCTATAAAATGACATCAGGCTTAGGCTAACGGCAGTTGCCAGAAAAGAATTTCATTATCTTCGGGTCAATGACAATCTATTTAGTAACTCTTTAATCACTGGACATATTTTCTCAGGTGCAAAAGAACACTCCAGAAATCACAGTACAAGGTGTAAGAAGCCAAGATAACAACTCAGACTTCTTAGGAAGAGAAGCCATCAACGGTGATAGCAGAAGGTATCGGCATACACAGTGCTGCCCTAGGGAAAGTGTTCTGGAAAACCGGAAATGGTGAAAAATTGAGCTGTGGGAATATACAGGCAGGGAACTTGTTTTGATCTGCTTTATTGTTTAGCAATAAAGTTTTCCTTGTAATGGAATGTGTGGATGACCTTGAGGGGAAAAAAATGGAAGAGATGCTATATAGGAAACAATCAGAGAAGAGCCCCCAATGACTTAACTGTCAGAGAAAGAAACTTAGGAAGGACCCGCCCTAATGGATCAAGCAGTTAAATGTGTGATGAGAAACTTGTGTTGCAAGATTTATTTAATGTAGCCTTACAATAAAGGAAAATTAGTTCATCTTGTCATGTTTCCTGTCTGGTTTACCCGGGAAAGCTGACTTTTCCTGAAAGTACAAACTTCCCAATGCCAGTTTTAAATGCTTGATCCATTAGGAAGGGTCCTTCCTCAGTTTCTTCCTCTGTCTTAAAGTCACTGGGTGCTTCTGCTCCTCTTGTCTGGTTGTCTCCTAGGGGGCATGTCTTCCCCCATTTCCCCAAGGTCATCCATGCTTTCCATTACACCTACTGTTCCTTGTATATAGAATGAACCGGGGAAATATTTATAGGTTTATTCTGTGAGCTTTGTGGAAATGTATTGTCATGCATTTTAGATCAAATGAGGTAGGCAAATTGCAGTACAGAAGACTTCTGTATAATTCCATGTAGCTCTATTCCACTCCTGGTTTTCTGTTTTAAGTTCTCTCAAAGTTGCTCGATATTGTACGGCCACTGAGAATATTCTGAGGTTTGGGGAAGTTGGTTTCTGTTTTATAATGTTGGATTCCTCCTACCTCACGGATACCTTCCTCGGTGTATGGATGATGTTATTTGGCGACAATGCAATCTTATCCCTGTGTTTGCTGATACACAGAATATGAACGTGGCACCTAAAATATTAATAGCCCTCATCAAAATGTGTTGCAGTCCAAAGTGTTCGTTCTTTGTCTGTGGGTTTAATATATAATGGCTGTTTCATACATGTGCACTTGATATGGCAGTAATCAACTGATGAATTGGAATGCATGACCTCAGCCTACTTCTCAATCTCCTGCAGGAGGAGGAAGTTTCTCAGACAGCCAAAGTCTTTAAAAGATCTGCCTCAGCAAGAGGCACACCTTCAGGACATCTGCCAGGATGCTGATCGGGTAATGTCTCTGTAGAACTTCTACAGTTTCATAGATTTTCCAAGGCCTTTTTATGTTGCAGCCCACATGGATTCCCTTATTGTAGCAATAATGTTGCTTTCCTTAGGCTGCTGGTTAGCTGCCACTTGGATGGAGAACAGGTGCTGGCATGAGTAACAGATCTGGTCTACACATGCAGCGGATGAGGTGGTAGAATATTGGGAATATAAACAGAGAAAATCAATTCCACAAAACTGCTGCTATTCAAATAAAACAAACAAGGAAGAATGTTCTTTCTAAATTTCTCTTCGCTCTCCTAGATTTTTGTATTTCCAGGAAGTCCATGGAGATTTTCAGTCATCCAGGTCCTGGTTGTCCCAAAAGTGCTTTTTTCAAAAGGCAATTGGACCTTCTTTGTTTTTCTTTGAAGACATTTCACTTCTCATCCAAGAAGCTTCTTCAGTTCTGATTGAAGAAGTCAGAATTAAAGAAGCTTCTTAGATGAGAAGTGAAACGTCTTCAAAGGGGAAAAAACAGTTGCCTTTTGGAAAAAAAACACCTCTGGGATATTTCCAGGAAGATATTTTTTTCTGCAAGGAAACTTTAAAAATGGGAGCTTCAGAAATGTAATATACTATTAGGCAGAGTGAGTCATCTACCTTAGGTGATGGATGCTAGAAAATGTGAGAACAGGGGTAGCAGAATGTTCCTTCACAATTTATGGATGGATCCTCATTCAATCTTGAGTACAGCCAACATGCTGTGCTCTCAATAAAATATCTTTATTGCTGTGTGCTACCCAGAATCTCCTCTAGAAAAGTTGGGTAGCTATACAAATTTTATTAATAAATACATAAAACAAATAGAAGAGAAGCTATAATCTTGCTAATGTTAAAGGATAATCTTGCTCTGAGGCTAGTTATCTTCAAGTGGTCCAATCAGTCCTACATTTTTCAGAACTCTTCTGCCTGTTCTATGAGTAAAATCTCTGTCAATATCAAAGTAGATGTAATCATTTCTGATTATTATATATCATTTTCCAGAAAGTTTTACTCTAAACAGTTTCCATAGAATTCTGTAGCTTTTAAACACTGATTAGAGTGCATAGAGTACTCTGCATAGAGTAAGAAGCCCAAAGACTATTAGCACCTTCATCTTAACAAATCTAATAAATAAAATAAAATAAAATACAGAGGAACTTAGACACTTGGCCTTCCTCCATCTGCAGCTTACTTTCTCACATTATCACTTTTTCTTTCCAGAATTCTTTTGGTTAGATAAAAGGGAAAACAACATAAAAAGGAGCTGATCCTCAGCCAATTAATACAAGAGAAAAGCAGATGCTTGTGATAATGTACTCTGTTCAGGCTCTGCCTGAAGAGGAAGTCAAAGAGGCAGAGGCATTGCATTCTGAAGATCTTAAGTTAAAGCCATTGCATCTCCTACTTAAAGATTAGGAACTGAAAGCTCTTTACCTGAGACCTCCAAGAGCTTTGGTGATATTCTAGAGCAGGGATGTCAAACTCAATTTCATTGAAGGAATGTGTTTGACCTTGGGGCCCCAGGGTGGGTGTGGCCAGTTCGATGTCACTCATGTCGGGGGCGCCCGTGGTGGCCCGAGCTCTCGGCCAACAAAAACGGGCTCCCAAGCTCTGTTTTCAGCTGCGCCAGCCTCCTGCAACCCTCTGCCAGCAAAAACGGAGCTCGGGAGGGCTGCCAGCCAGCCAGATCTGGATCCGGCCCACGGGCCTTGAGTTTGACATCCCTATTCTAGAGAATAAAATCAATGTGTAAATGATATGACGTACAGCATATGGCAGATTTTTATTTTAGTCCATATTAAGAATGTATATATTTTGCATCACTTAGGAAATACAGCAGTTGCTACCTACTGACCACAGGTGGAGTCCAGACATGGAAGATGCCCTTGAGGAGCTAGGAGAATTATGGGCTGAATTAAAAAAAAGGCATCAGGAAAATGGCAAGGCATTGCAAGAAATTGACACAGTGAGTAGTAGCCATCCCTGGAAGCAATATTGTATTCTTCCTTTCCCCTTTGCAATAGTTCAGCAAATATTGTGTATGTTTCCTCTGCAATCCTCGATGTGGAAATGGAAGCAGGGGAATGTAACATATTAAATCGAGACAAACGCTACCGTATGGGCCCTGGTGGAATGGGAAATGGAAATTGAGAAAACAAGTCCCTTCTAAAACTTGTTCCTTACTCAATGCAAGTTCTAATCCTAAGATAACTTCCATTTTTGCTCTCTCTCCAAGCGGTTCATTGGCTTTGAAATTTTTTTACAAGCATCTGGATTTGCTTCTTTTTGGTGGAGGGTTTCTACACAATTTTCCTACTGTTAGAAAGTTGACCCCGGGGATTTGTGTGAACTCTTTTCTCCTCCAAAGAAGACTACTCGGGTGATATATATCATAGGCTAGATGTAGCTCATGTATGTTATTCCTTTCTCTTTGCAGGCTTTGCAGCTGGTTGGGGAGCTAGAAGCAGCTGAGTGCTGGCTAGAAACTGTGGCAGGGTTGCTCTCTGATCCAAGAGCAACAAAGAACCTTGATGACCTCCAGAGAGATCTGCAAAAAGTTGGCACCTTGAAGAACAAAGCTGGAGCATGGGCTGCTAAGATTCACTCTCTGCAGGAAGAAATGCAGATGGTGGCCTCCTCGGAACACACAGCAGCTGCAATGATTCAGAGAAAAATGAAACGAGTAAAGGAAAAGTGAGTTCCTAAGGATCAAAATACTGTGGTGTTTTCTGTGCGGAAGTAATATAACAGCTGGGCTTTCTTCAGGGAGGCCTTATTTAAAAGACAGCTAAGCAAGAAAAGTTGACTTAAAGAAATAGGAAGGTTTAATAAGGTCTTTCTTGTTGCTAGAGGGTTATCTCCTGAGCTAACCTGTTGTTTCTGCTTGATAAATCAGAGTAAATTTCTCTATGCCTTATATTGCTAAATAGTTTACATTTTCTCATCAGGCTGGCCTGTGTGCAGGAAGCCCTCCAGCGCCAAGCATGCAATTTACATGATTCCCTGATTTTAATGGAGTTCTTACAGAATGTCCAGATGGATCAGACGCTAAGCCAAAGAAGCCAAATAAAGGTGAGAAGCAAAGAAAAGGAGGAGAAATGAATTACAGAATTATGGGATAACAAGAGTTGGAAGGACCTTTAAGGTTTTCTAGTCCAACTGCCTGCTGAAGCAGGAAACCCTGTAGTACCATTGCAGTCAAACAGCTGTCAAATCTCTTCTTAAAAACCTCAAGTGATAGAGCACGCACAACTTTGGAAGGCATTCCACTGGTTAATTGTTCTCACTGATGGGAAACTAGGTTGAACCTCTCTTTGATCAGCCTCCATCTGCTACTTCTTATCTTCTTCTGAGGTGCTATGGAGAATAGATCAGTCCCCCTCTTCTCTGTGATAGAAATATGATCTCAATCCCTTCCAAGTATAGATATGACAGGCTTATCTTTATTGTTTAGTTTGGACAGCAGGATATCATGATATCTCAGTTCAGAGTTAATTCACCAAAATAAGGCTTTTGCTACTAATGGTCAGGATTTCAGTCCTTGCTTGGATATAACAATTCTGTGATGGTATATTGTCTCGAATCTCAAGAGAAATATGGCATCTAACCTGCAATTGGTGAAGACTTTTTAAAACTGAATTTTAACCTCATTCTAGTTCTGATCATCTCCAATTGTGAAAGTATTGGCTCTAATCTACTAGCTGCAACAACTGACACTAAATGAACTGTCACAATAATCTGCCCGGCTGTTTACTGAAATATCTCTTAAAGAAGTTCATGAGAAAGAACTGGCCTTTAGAAATATGGTAGATATCAGTCTCCCTTATAGAATGATTGATAAATTGATGTTAGCAACGTTGTGGTTAATGCTTTGTGAGCATACCTGGTAATTAGGTCCAAGGGAAACTATCTTAAAATTATCTTATTTTAAGATAATTCTTAATATAGATGAAGAGCAGGATCTAGTTTTTTATCATTTTTATATGAAAAAAAAATAGTAAGAAAACTCCAACGCTTCTAACTTTCATGTACTGCAAAACTATTATGTGTATGGATGTCTTGTTACTGTTAATTTTTATAAGCCATTGACATTTAATCAGTTTATTTACAGTAGCAAAGAAATATGAATCTAGACATATCAACTAATACTGTATATGCAGCTTAGATCTCTAATTAATTCTTCCAATTATGGATAAAATTCCAAAGGTGCTTTTTTCAAAAGACGACTTTCTTCTTTTTCTTGGAAGACATTTTGCTTCTCATCCAAGAAACTTCTTCAACCATGACTTGGATGACTGAGAATCTCTATAGACATTATGGATAAAATATTTGTCTGAATATAAAAGAGAGATGAGATTAGTTTTTCCTATCATTTTATAACTGATAGAGAATTGGTGTCATTGTATGCTTGTCAGATACTGTTGTGTGTAATCATAAAAGCATTCAGTACCCATTTTCTCCAGTTCCCAAATGTTGGCATATAATTCAAAAGAAAATGAGCATCAAGAAAAACAGCAAGTCTTCCAAAAGAAAATTAATATGTGAAGCAAATTTTGTCCTAAAGAGAATCACTATGAAAGACCACATCATAAGAACCAATCCCAGGCTTGTAATTTTTGTACATAGCATGAAGAATCTACTAAGGAGATTCTCAAGCACTTAAAGTTACCAGTCCCTGTGTAGACTTCAAACAAAGTTTTAACTAATACAATGATTCTGCTTTTCTGGGGAAGGGAAAGCTCATTGAGAAACAATTACTTTTTACTCCAATTACTTGGTTGAAGATATAATCTCCAAACCCTGTCCAAATTCTTATGAAAGGATTATCTTGCTATTTTCAAATTTGGATTTCCCCATAACGTTCATGTAACATGCTCATACAGAATAAAACAGTTGGAATGCTATCGAATGCTAACTTCACACCATTTAATATTAGAATGGGAAATCCATACTTACCTAACAGCCAAACATGTTAAATATACCAGTTTCTGAATTACCTACAAAGGCAAAAACCCAGGAATCAAAATTTACCATTTATGACTCTAAAGAAAACTGTATGATATAAACTTAAATCTAGAGCATTTTTTCCTGAGTTTTAAATGGAGCAGGATTTAGGGTGGATAAAACGTATTATGTGACTTTGAACTTTTTTCATGATATTTGGATAACAAATGCAAATCATACATATCACTGGATATGTACGTTAATATAATATTGAATTTTTTATTTCTCTGACCACAGTTTGCTGGCAAATTCATTTGGATAATTGGGGAAATACTTTATTTTCTTGCCTTAAGCTTTTTGAGTAGAGCAGTAAGTCTGACTGGAGAATTTTGGGAGTTGAAGTCCACCCACCTTAAAGCTGAGAAAGACCAGAGTAGAGAAATGTGGATGTTATATTATCCTGTCCCTGTATATAAGATTTTACATGAAATTTCACATGAAAACTTCTCTATTTTTTTACACAGTGTTATTATTTCAGTTGTTCTTGAGATGGGTTGCTAAATAGATTGATTCATTGGCTAAATAAATAAATATGGATTGATTACCTGGGGACAATGTGTTATCAGTTTCATCCATATTGAGATTTATCAGGCATATGTAGCCAGATCTCCTGCATGATGCTAATCACAGCACAGTCATATAAAATGCAATGTTGTATCAGTTCACTTCCTCGATTTGAACCCAATAAGGCGGATCTGACTAAATACATCTTAACAAGTCCCAATAAGGATGGTAACATACGGCCTCACTGTAGTCCATGAAATAGAAGATTTTTCCTGACCTTATCAGGATACTCCTTATCCCTGACCTTATCACAGATAGTCCTCAGCTTATAACAGCTCATTTAGTAATTGTTCAAAATTAAAACAGAATTGAAAAAATGTGATTTATGACATACTCTAGTAGAGAGAAGTTCCCTGAAGATGGGCTCCAGCATGAGTCCGAAAGCTCAGAAAAGTAAATCTCTGCTTCTGGTGACTGATCCAGATTCGATCTTAATTTATGACCATTTTACACACAAGTTACAAGTGTTGCAGCATCCCCATGGTCACATGATCAAAATTTGGATGCCTGGCAACTGGTTCATATTTATTGGGACTTGTTAAGATGTATTTAGTCAGATCCGCCTTATTGGATTCAAATCCAGGAAGTGATTGCAGCGGTTTTGCGATCTTCTGACAAACAAACTCAATGGGGAAGCTAGATTCGCTTAACAACCGTGCTATTAACTTAACAACTGCAATGATCCACTTAATAGCTCTGACAAGAAAGATCATAAAATGGGTCAAAATTCATTTAACAACTGTCTCGCCTAGCAACAGAAATGTTGGGCTCAATTGTACTCATAAGTTGAGGTCTACCTGTTCAAGTATTTTTATCAGAATCTGTTGAGCACAGTCTGTCTCTAATTAAAAGTCCATTGGCAAATCACTCATTTCACAATTGAAGTCTCAATAAAGGGTCCTTTATTAACATCCTTTTTTCCTTATATTTAGCAATGCTAAAACTGTTTGTGTTTTTTCTACGTAACTGTGCTTCCAGATACGTAACCTGATTTGTAGTATTTTATTAGCTTTTTCTAAGTTGTTACAGCAGCTTTAGAAATTGTTTTGACTAACTGGGAAATCATGTTTCTTCTTATATGCATTTTATCTGTAACTGTATCAAAATATTTTCTAATTTATCCATTTAATTTTGTATTCCTCTAAACCAGAGGTATCACACTCAAGGCCCACGGGCCGAATCCAGCCCACAGGGTGCTTATATCTGGTCCACGGGGCCGCTCTGGAAATAGCAAAGGTCTGGCCTGCGGTGCATCTGCCAGTGAAAACGGAATTCGAGCAGCCCTGCCAAGCTTCGTTTTCGGCTGTGACGGCCTCCTGCAGCCCTCTGCCAACAAAAACGGAGCTTGGGGGTGGTGGTCCATTTTCATTGGCAGAGGGCTGCAGGAGGCCGTCGCAGCCAGAAATGGAGCTCAGCAGCCTCTTTTCACTGACAGAGCACTCAGGCCACAGATGCCCTTCTGACACGAGTGATGCCAAGCTGGCCACACCCAACCTGGCCATGTCCACCCCACCCCCCCGAAGTCAAATGCAATCCTCAATGAAATCTAAACTTACTAGTAATGCTCTTATTCATTTGTTTAAGAGAGGACATCACACTTTCAATTTTTCAATGAATATTTCAATGAACAGCTGGTGCTATAGCATTGTACATCATTGTAGCACAAATTGGAGCCTCAGGGTTTTCTTCCTTTTGTAGATATCTATCACAGTATCTATGTTATTTAGATCAAGAAACATAGATTGATCACTTGTTTATCAATTCTAATTAAGGAGATTTTTTTTTGTTCCACTCAATCATGTGTGATTCTTTGGAGACTGCCTGGACAAGTCCCTGAAGTTTTCTTGACAAGGTTTTTCAGAAGTGGTTTGCCATTGCTTCCTTCCTAGAGCTAAGAGAGAGTGACTGGCCCAAAATCACCCAGCTGGCTTTGTGCTTGATCTTCCAATTTCTAGCCTGATACCTTGACCACTATACAAAACTGGGTCTCAGTTAAGGAGATATATAACTCTAAGGCAACAAGAACAGAAAAACACACAAACATCTTGACTAGCAGTTTAAATAAATGATTAATCTTATTGAGTGGGGTGTGATTGTCTTACTACCTTTCTGTTTTAAATTCCTCCTTTGTAAAATTGAAATAATAATTTCTTTCCAAAATTGCTGTGATAATTAATAGAGTGATCTATGTGTTTTAATACCAACATTGCTTGTATACTTACTTTGCTTCAGGGGACACCAAACCAATTCAGTTCCCCAGAATCTTTGCACCTTGTCTTAGCCCAAAGTGCTCAACGGGGGAACAGTAAGGACATGAGTAGACCACTAAAGGAATTACAAGAAGCAGTGGAAATGCTGAACAATGTAGTGAAGGAACGAGAGCAGGCCTTGAAGGCAGTGACTGAAACCGAGAGCGTGGAGTGCTTTCCTCAGGTCATGAAAGATAAGGAGGAAATTGGGGTAAGAGGTGCTACATATTAGCATACTTCTCTAATGATTAGAGAAAGAACACCTACACTTTTTACCCTGCCCCAACTCTTTGCTTGTTGTGATCACGTTTCTGGTATTGAAAGAAGAATCTGAGGCATACCGATCGGTAGTTTTTTCCTAACTATCTATTAAAGATACATCTATACTAGCAATACAGAATCTTTTGCAGGTTGTTATATTGTTGGCTTGCTTTAATCCAGTGCAACTCTTCATGCAGACTAAAATCTTGAAAGGTGCTTAGAGGAAGCTGATTTATATCAAGTCAGACTGTTATGGTCCATTTAATTCTATATTATCTACTCTGTCAACAGTGCTTTGGAAAGGAGAATTTTTCAGAGATTTAGAGATCCTGGGGATTGAAGCTGAGATCCTTTTGCATGTAAATCATGTCCTTCACCTGTGATGAGTTCCCCAAAGTAAATGAATTGCTCCTCACATTTTCTCCCAGATGTTTTTTTATATTACTGAAATTCTGTTTACACCACATTCTGTCTTCATACCTTTTCACTGTATTCCTACATGGCTCTCTGCATACTCTCATCCCATCCATATAGAAATTATGGGAATTTCTTGGAAGCAAATATTCAAATATATTGCATCAAACATGTAAGTGGTCCAAACTAGCACTACAGTGGATATTATGAAATCCATCAACAAATCCCAGAAATGGGTCTGCAAGTCTAAGAATTCTAAGGGAAGGTGGCAAAAATGCATAAGATAATATTTTGTCTAAAGAAAAATAGCTGGTATGAATGTCCTAGTTTTCATATTAACAAATCTGCAGTAGGGTGCAAATTAAGACCAACGTCCAGCCATTTTAGGAAAAAAACAACAATGTAAAATCAGCTTGGACAGAAAATGTCCTTAAATGATGGAAGGGTGATCCAAACTCAGAAACCAAGAATTCAATCTGGGCTAAACCAAAGGGTTCTGCATCTAGACAAGTGCAATTTCAGGGTTAGACAGAAAACAATAGTAATAGCACTTAGACTTATATACCACTTCATAGTGCTTTACAGCCCTTTCTAAGTGGTTTACAGAGTCAGCATATTGCCCCCAACAATCTGGATCCTCGTTTTACCGACCTCAGAAGGATGGAAGGCTGACTCAACCTTGAGCCAGTCAGGATCAAACACTTGGCAGTGTGCAGAGTTAGCCTGCAATATTGCATTCTAACCACTGTGCCACCACAGCTCTATATAACATGCTATCAAGAAATGTAGGCCACTGAGTGCCATTGCTAAGCTTCATGTTTGTTCTTTCTCTTCTCAGATGAGCTGGGTTACCTCACAGATTGAAACAATCCGGGAGAGGTCAGAAACACTGGCTCAGGACCTCATCCAAGCAGAGAGGAGTTTTACCACAGTAAAAAGTGAGATGGATCTGCTTGATGTGCAGGGCATACAGAAAAGGCAAGAAGTGATAGAGGTGAGATCCAGAGCTTCAGTTCTGACTCTTCTATCTTGAAGAATGTTGAAACTGTTTTGGTTTTCCCCACTTCGGAAAGTTTTCGGATGGCACTGTTTTTAAAAATAAAAATTAATTAAAATGCACTGTACAACTATTCTGTGTTTTCCTCCTTTATGCTTCCATTTGTAAATATAAATGGAGAAACTAGTAAGAAATGGAAGAGTTACAAATGGAGGGTAATATCATCTGGATCCCTTGTAAAAATCCAGGAATGAGGTAAGGAAATTGTTTAATAACTGTTCTGTTCTGGAACCATTCCATCTCCTGTTAATCTTGTCTGCAATGAGAGCTAACTTTTCTTGTTTAGCTCATTCTGGTTTTTTTCATGAGTTTGTCCTTGGGCTAATCTCAAATGTATGTGGGTGAGGAATGTCCTGGGATTTCGAATTAGATTGGCTCTGGTATATAAGAACAAATACATTTTGCTGTAGTCAGAAAGTCCCAAATGACACTTCCTGGATGCTTAAATGCATTCCTGGACTTTGTAGGTTGCAAATTTGGGGGTTAATAGTTGGAAATAGTTGAGCACATTCCAAGGGTTAAGTGGTGTGAAGTGCTTCTTATGTTTGCACAGATGTAAATGCAGCAACAATTAGCCCAATGTCCACAAAGTTGCTGGGCTCAGTAGCCACTCCCCTAAATAAGTTTCATTATCTCATAGCAGATGTGGGGATTATAGATCTTAAAGACAACATTATACACATTTAAAAAAAAAAATCTATTCTTCCTAGTTACCATTGCAAATCACGGAAGATTATCTCACAAGTTTAAGTTTGACTATAATTTTGAGCAGTACTTTTTAAAGAAGTATGATGTTTATTGGTTCTGAACATCTGTGCTTTTTTTTTAGCTTTTTTTCCCCCCAAAAAAATCAATAGCAAAAAAACTATCCTTTCTGGGATAGCAACAAGAATTTGCTATCTGGAAGGAACCAGGAAAGTGTCTTCACCACTGTGAATCCTGTTGTTTTTTGTGTCCCATAGAGTGATATGTCTCAGCTGGAGGGAAATATAGAGGAACTGGAAAGAGCAGTTACTCACCTGGTTCAAGTATCTGACGACTCCAAACCGGTTCTTGAAATATTAGAGGCTTGGAAAGATCTCCAAAAACTGGTGCTAGAAAATTCAGTTCATGGACAGCAGACTGTTCGCTTATGGCAATTCTTTAAAGGCTATCTGGTCATTATGTAAGTTAGTTTCTCTTTCTCTTATTCTCCTTAAAATCTTGGGATGCAAGATGCCCAGAATTAAGAACTGTCTTAAATTACCCCCAAAAAAGTTGTTTTTCCGACAGCATACCTACATTTCCTTACAATTCATACCCAGTATAGATTTCTAGCTAGTCTTATTTTCTTTATACTTTTTATACTTCAGCAAGAATGTGCCTTGCTCCTAGAGAAATCTTGGAGAGGGCTTGACATTTTAAAATTAATTAAAGATCAGAATCAGGAAATAGTCCTTTTATTTTAAAAAATTAAACCTTCCTTAGCCTCCAAACTGTTTTGTTACTAATCATGCCTGTGAGATATTTTTGTTTTGAAGACAATTCAATTAGCTTCTTAAATCTCTTTCATTCCTAGGCACAGTCCTCTACAGCAAGTATTTCTTGATATTGAATTGTGTGCAATTTGAATGTAAATTGTCACAGTTGATGAACACACTGGGAAGTTGCCATTGGCTACACATTTCCTTGCTTTATACACCTTTATTGAGCAAAATACACATGCAAATATTTTAGTGTTGTCAAGTATGACGACCTATGTGTGAGTTCCTTGCTAACTTTTAAACAATAGTGGGAGAAGTTGACATTGTTTTTATATCTGTAATATTTCCTGAGTAGACTTTGACACAAGGTAATGGAAAGTGTTTCCATGTCTTGCCAAGAAACCTGAATGGAAATGTCCATGTAAGTCACTAGGTGTCCAGCACAGCTTGAAGGTGATCTGATGTTTTTAAAAGTGCTTGCTATCTTAATTATGAACTATAGACGGAGAAATTCTGCCATCTAGTGACCCAGATGCAGAATAGACATCCAGTGCGATTCTTGGCTCCTAATAATGGCTAATGTTCTGCCAGCAATCTAGATGAATATTCTGTGGCTAAGGAGTGGCTTTGTTGGTAGTGCAGAACAAGGATGGGTGGGTTTCAGCTCTGCTTGGTATGTTTTATTTATTTAATTAAAACCTGAAGACCCACCAACCAAACCCTGGTGTAAAAGATATGCATTTAGAATTAAGGAATAAGTTGCCCATAAGCATCTTCTGAGCCTATGAGTATATTTTGAGTACCAGGATTGCACTGAAGCATTTTCACCCCTAAATCCACTTCCTATTACTTCCAGGTTTCCTCATTCAGCAGACAAATTTTAGTGCATGAAGTCATTGAGGGTTTTTGTTATTGTTGCTGCTGCTATTCCAACTTCATCCCAAAATCTACCTTTTGGTTTTAGTCTAACTTTTGGTCTACTTTTGCAATGGAAAGTTAAATTGGCTATATATATATATAGGCAGGTATGAAGACCTGTTTCTTCTGGTTGCATTCACAGCTGTCCTCTCACCCTTGGTTTTTTAGCTCTTGGACAGAGGACACCCGGGCACAAATTTTCTCAGAGAATCTGAATGACCAGGGTCTTTCAGAAGCCCCCTGGGAGCATCTGAAGAATAGTATGGAGGCTAAATTCAAGGAGTTTGAAGAATTGGCAACATTAGGGTGGGAGCTGGTAACTGAAGAACACTATTTGAGTAAAACGGTAAGTGTGAAAGGCTAGGGATATAATATCCCACAGGCTGTCAATGGATTAAGAGCCTAGGTGGCGCAGTGGTTAGAGTGTTGAACTGCAGGCCACTTCTGCTGATTCAATCTAGCGGTTCAAATC
>JANHFL010001089.1:110626-138530 GCA_032468155.1 Oxyrhabdium leporinum
TATTTGTATTGAAGGTATGATACCCAGATACCACACTGTTCACACAATGATATGTTTGTATAAAGATTTTAAAATAATAAACTTTTAAAAATAATAATAATAAATGTTTCATCCATTTCAGCAAGTACCTTTTCTTTGGGTATCTCTAACGCAGTTGGCAGAAGTTCTGCCATTATTCCCGCTAGGTCCTCTCCTTTTCCTTCTTCAACATTCTGAAAGCATAGAAAATAATCAGCCTTATCCATTTCTAATAATATTATTATTATTCGCTCCTGATTTTTAAGTCTGTGATCAACCTCTTCCACCTTTTTCTCTGTTAAGCTTTCTCTTCCACTTTTTGAATACGCTGTTCATTTTTAGCCATTGTTTATTGAAAGTTTTCTATTTTATCTTCTACTTTACATATCCTTTCCTTGAGGTCTTCATGTATAGCCTGAAGGAGGGCTTTCATCTCTGCCTGTGTGTCCAATGATCTTTTACTTGCCAAGTTGGATGCAGCAGGTGATAATGCTAAAGATGGCACAGATGTGGTTTTCTTCATTTTCTGATATCTAATTGTAGCTTACATATACTCCCCGAGACACGTGGTTATAATCTACAAAGTTAAGGCAATGAAACCATTATTTTTAATCCAAAGTAAAAGTAAAATGAAAGTGTAAATTGTAATCCAGAGATATACTATTGTTAGCCTTTCATTCTTCAAAAAGTGTCCATTTTCTTATTAAATTATAATCCACATAGGCCCATCAAATCCCAGAGTTCAACCAGTCAGTTGTCTTAAATCTTCAAGGGGAGAGTTCACAGAGCAACAATCAGAAGAAAACAAATGAAGTGGTATTTTCTGTTCACTTTGTCTGTTTAACTTCTGCTTAGATTCTGAGAGCTACACTATTTTAAATAGTCTCAGTGTTTCGCAATCTGTCTCAGATGTCTAGCATAAACAACTTGCTAGCACAGCTGCTATTTACTTTAGTAGCCAGCCTCTTATCTCCTCTCAAGGTTGTATCTTGTATTGATTGATTGATTGATTGATTGCAATTTTTAGTTCTGCCAGCAGATGTCATTGCTGCTCTGCTTCCCTTCCCCCTTATCCAGTCCGAGTTTTCCAAGCAAAACAAAACAGAGAGAAAAAAAGTGCTCTTTAAGTTCATTTCTGTAATCTCCAGCAGCTTTCTTAGTTAACCAATTTTATATTTGAGTTTCTCAGTCCAGCTCCTAATTTTAAGGTTCTTCCACTCTCCAAAGAAAAAAGAAAGTCTTTCTTCCCATTTAAAAATGTCTCTCCTGCTTGCCTGCCGCTCTTCTGGGGAGGTGGAGGAGAAACAAGTCCACCTCCTCCCTTTTGGGTTCCACTCTCTCCCAGGCTAGTTTCCAGGGCGAACATCTTTAATAGCAGTTAGGAGTTAGAAATCTCTCACCCAGATCGCTCACACAGTTCCTCATTCTTTCACACTTTCTTGTCAGTCAGCTGTTCCAGCTTTGATCAGGCACGCAGTGGCCATCTTTTTCTCCCTGCTGGGTTGAGAGCCTTCTCCGGATCGATCAGGAAGCATGCAGGCTTCCTGAGATCAGCAGAATGTGCTTTCTTACTTCATCACCCCTCCGAGGTGATTTAGGTCCATTTGAACCTCCTGCGGTTCGAATATCAACACTGTCCCACAGAGCTCTGTAGAGATGTGTCATATTGATGGCTTCAGCCCCGCTGCTAGAATTGTATTTGCACAAAACTGGAAGAGTGAAGAAATACCTGCAGATGAGAATGTGATTAGGAAAATATTTGAATGTGCGGAAATGAATAGATTGACATTGGCAATTAAGGAGAAAGAGCAAACTGAATAGCATATGATATGGGATCTATTTTATCAATGGTTAGAAATAGGGAAATAAAATAAAGAAGATATGTTAAAAGAGATAAGTAAATATTATGACTAGTATGCAGAATAATATCATTATATTAACATTATAGAATTAATATGTGGAATATTACTATGTTAAACATGGCAGAATTGATATCAGTATAATGAAGGATGCTGTAATTTTGACTACTGTTATAGAAAAATACTTGTACCCAGACAACACACTGTTAGATTGAAGATGGAATTATTATACTAAAAAATAAAAAACTTTTTTTAAAAAAAGAAAAAATGTTTCAGAGATATTGTAATATGGCATTTCACGTGTTTTTTTCCCCTTCTCTTTCACACTTGTTCTGGCTTTAGATAAAGGAGCGAATGGAGGAGCTACAAAACATGCTGGGATGGGTGATGGTACACTATCAAGCACAGAGTTCCCCAAAGGACCCTGGAAACAAGAATGATGAGCGAGAGACTCAGGAAAGCACTCTAAACATGCCTCAGAACCTCCAAGTCAGTATGCCTTTATAGTGCCTTTGTTACAAATAGGAACTTTTATTCATTGACTGGAGAAACAATGAAGATTGTATTGTGCAACCAAGGGGGAGGATTGAAATTTCCTTATTTTTTAACTTTATTATCTTTTTCTCTGATTTGTATCTCTGGCTGGCAATGCGTGAGAACTAAGAAGTATTCATGTATCGTTTGCATTTGTAAATTCTGCCATCAATATTGAATCTGCAGTTAATCTATCTGATTGTTGTCCATGCCATCAGCTGATTCTCTATACATGAGGATATAGAACAGCTCAAGATGAAGAAACAATTTTTATTTCTTGTCCTAAGCCTTTCAAATTGGCAATAGTAAAGATGGATCACCTTCAAACTTCTCAGAACACTGACATTGAAAACAAGGGCAGCATAAAAGTGTTCCTGATTTAACTGCAAAAGCATTGTCTCGAACAGGGGTGTCAAACTCAAGGCCCGTGGGCTGGATCTGGCCTGAGGGGTGCTTAAATCTGGCCCACGGGGCCGGCCTGGAAATAGCAAAGGTCCAGCCTACGGTGCCTTTGCCAGCCAAAATGGAGTGCTGGGGGGGGGAGAGCTCTGTTTTGGCCAGCAGGGTGCTGCAGGCCATCCAGACCTAAAGCGGGGTGCGGGGCAACCCCCCCATGCCCCGCTTTGACCGGCAGGGTCCATTCCATCTCCCCACCTGCTGCTCCTGGCCAGCCAGCGGAGAACAATGCTGATCCAGTTTGACAGCCCTGGTCTAGACCAGCAATTTACTGTTCGCTAAAATGCATGTTCTGATTCAATATTCCTTTTGATGGGCTCCACCAATCGAAGCACCTATCTCGGCAAAGGGGTGAGATAACAGGAGAAGAATCTGGATTTAGAATATTGCCCCACCGACTGGTAGGCTTGTGTTTGGATCAGTATAATGGGCTCATAGTGTGCAGTGAATCAACCTCGGCTCAGGATTCTTAAATAACTGAATGCTGCTGCTTTGGCAACAGCTTCTCATTCTAGGACTTATAAAGTACCAGTCCACTCTATTTTGATAAAGTTGAGGACATCTGCGCAAAGGATATGCGTAGCTCTTTCAACATTTTGTTACTAAAAATAGAATATGGATATTCTACGTCTCTGTGCTTACATCTTTTGTGCTTACATCCTTTTAAAAATTGCTGCTGTAGAAAAAGTGCAGGAGCTAATCACCAGGATCCTGTGTCCTTGCCTTCTTTTCCTTGCAGCTTAATTTTCCTTGCAGCTGATCTCTTAAAGTCTTTAAGAAACTGGAAGGACTGTGGACCTCTTACCTTTTCTTCAGGGCCCTTAATTTGCCTGAACTTGTTAAGACTTGGAAGGAGATAATGTTTCTTTTTTAAGGAAGAAAGCTACCTGGACCAGCCTTGGATAGTGCCATTAGAGGCTTGAGAACTGGGAGTTAGACTGAGAAGATGTCAAAACATCATTGAAGAAGAATATTTATGACTATATTAAGATTTTTAAATAACCATCATCTTGGCTCCCATACTCCCATTTCTGAATCTGATTCCTTCCCAGTAATAAGAATAACAAAAACAACAACCCTGTCCTATATCTACTTGCTATTTTTCTCCAATGTTGGAGTTTTCCCATTTAAGATTTGCTATGATTATTTTAAGTATATTTTTGCACATCCAGATTAAAACTTTCCAAGAATCAATACAGCAGTGGAACTTTTCTGTGTGGTCTCCATTCCTATTATATTTAGCTAAGATACCATCAAAATGGATTTACACTACGCTGGAGGTTGTTTTTTTTTCCTTCTGAAAAACTAACACAGGAGATTGAGGTAAACAGCCTAGTTTCATATGTAAGGCACTTGTTCACTTTGGGTGCACTGTTTCCAAATTTGCAGCAGACTTGCCCAGCTGGTCTTCTGCCTCCTGTGTGTGAACCAGCCACAACATAGAATAAGGAACCAGTACTGTCCTTTTCCCAGATGATCTCTAATTTTCTGAGTAGGCCATGATCTTACGTCCAATTAATAGTAAGTTAGTGCACATAAGCCGGTACAGTCAAGAAGGAAGTAGACCCCAGTTCAGAAGAAATAACAATGCATACCAAACTGAAGGAAGAAAATTAGCAAATTACCCACTGCAGCTTATTTATTGTGTTTTCTTACTCCTTAGATTGAACTCGATCCTAGAGCTGATGTGACTGAAACAGATGGTATCCTGAACTCTAAGGTGTTAATGAAATGTTCAGCAGGAGATTACCATAAACAACAGAACGAGCCAGTCTCCCCTGCATTTGCACTAAATGTTCTTCCATGCTACAAACAGAGCTTGGAAGAATCAGGAAATGATTTACCCTTTGAAGCGGATGTCCCTAAGGAAATTCTAGTTCTAGAACCCTCAGAGACCCCAGTGTTACTTGTGCCACAAGCAGCCCCTGGCAGTTTGGGTAGCACAGTGAGCTTGATCCTGAACATTGAAAAGGAAGGGGAGAAAAAGGCTGCAGGAAGCCAGGCTGCATCTTCACCAACTGTAGGACAAGAGACTTCGCACAAGGTAAGGCATTTCCTTGCCAAGGAGATATATATATATATATATATATATATATGCTTAATTGCCAAATGCAATAAATGCAACACTGTAGAGCAGGGTTTCTCAACCTTGGCAACTTTAAGATGAAGGTACTTCAACTCCCAGAATTCCTTAACCAGCATGAATTTTGGGAGTTGAAGTCCACATATCTTAAAACTTCCTCAATTGCGGACGTGCTGTTCTAGAGCAATGGGAGGCAAGAATTTCTAATATGAGGAAATTCCAAACTAAGAATGTCAAGGAGGGGAGCACCTAACATCAGTGGAAAATTTGGAAGTTCATAACTAAGCAGTAGTATATGAATATGCAGTATGGATCAAGGAAGCTAGTTTTGTTTTCTGCTTTTTGCATAAACAGCTGCCATACATACATCTAGCACAATCTTTTTATGTGGCACCAATTGACTTTCTGCACCTTCATTTCTCTGCTGGCTGTTGTAGCTTGTCGTTACTACTCCTTCACTTTCCATTTTTGTTTCTTTCCTAATATCCAGCTCTCTGAAATTAAACCCTCAGCCTGTAAAACATTTTGGAAACGTTGCCAGGGACTTTTAGAAAATACTTTGGGTAGTTTAAAGAGAAAGAAAAAGCTGTCCCATCAGCATGCAAAAGAGGTAAAATTGCTGTGATGTAGGAATGAGGGAGTGAGGACCAGGGATGCATGTAAGAGCACATGGCTGCATGCTGCAAGGTCCTTAACTAACTAGCTCATTGATACTCCTCATAGTTAACTCCTGCATTGAATTAAAATTATCACATCCATGTTAGGAATCAGTCAGACACCTTTAGCAAGGGTACAATGCATGAAGGCGTGAATACATTACAGCTGCATTAAAGTTTCCATCTCATATCCTAATATGTCCTATGAAAACTGCTCCCATAGAACTTTAAATAGCAATAGCACTTAGGCTTATATACCACTTCACAGTGCTTTACAGCCCTCTCTAAGCAGTTTACAGAGTCAGCATATTACCCCTAACAAACTGGGTCCTCATTTTACCGACCTCGGAAAGATGGAAGGCTGAGTCAACTTTGAGCCGGTCAGGATTGAAGGAATCGAACTCCTGATACTGTGAGCAGAATTAGCCTGCAATACTGCATTCTAACCACTGCGCCACCATGGCTCTTAAATATGTTGTATTTTATCCAAGCTCTCTCTATATGCTGTATTTGTTCTTCTCCACAACTTGCATCTTCAATAATTGACCAAAGGACAAAATTGAAGCCTGCACAGTTTCTGCTGTTAGTCTCTAGATTTATGAAGGTTCTCTGTTCTGTATAACTATTGAAGATGCTGGACTGGTGTCACCTAGGCAGACTTACAAATTCACAGAAGATATACTAGGATGAGGAACAGTATGTAATTTAGATCCCACTATGGAAGAATAAATCAATTTGCAAAGGAAAAAGAAACAAGAAATGAGTCCTGTGGTATACTGAATTTTGAGCTAAGTATGGACAGGAGAAAATATTTTATTTTTGGAAAATGGCCAATGCCTCTTTCAGCTGATCACTTTAACTTAACCCATTAGCTGTTTTTAATAGTCTGTTGATAGTTTGAATGTTGAAATGAATTGAGAATGGGTAGTACATCATCTATACTGAAATGCTTTGAGATGCATTTAGTAATGGTTCCTCTACATTTAAGTTCAGACTAACATTGCCTCCCTTCCTGAAAAGCCTGGAATAATAAAATGAAGTAAACTAGAATAGCTAGAGTTTCAGTTGACGAGAACATTAATAAACCTGAAGTGCATTGTCCATTTTGGGGAGGTTGCATGAAGGTCAAATGAAGAGTGAATAAACATTTGGCAGAAGACAGCATGTGTCAGTGCATGCCTTTAAATAAGGTCTTATGAATACAGGTTTGCTACTGTGCTATCCTAAATATTTGGCTTAGACTCTAGCATCTTCATGCAGTTCAGAGATGTTCTTTACTTTTCTTATCATGTTTTACAGGTGAGCACCTATCTGCACGTAAAGGAGAAGGATGGATGTAGAAATCAGGATCCTGACTTTGGAAATTCAGCCTTCATATTAGAATCTGTTAAGCAAGTGCCTCCCAGAGTTTGTTCTTTTCCCTTTTCCAGGGTAGAATGGAGCAAAGCAGCCTCTCATACTTTCCCCAAGATTAGTTCCAGCTGCTGCTCAAAAAGCCCAAAGGGAAAAACGAAAGCAATGGCAGGAGATATTCAGAGGCTCACTTTGCAAAAGATTATGGGAACAAAAGCAAATTATCTGCAAGAAGTGAAATATAGTATGAGTAACACTTGGCCACCTAGATGCACCCAGAGAGTGCAAGTCCTGCAGGCATTGTCCTTACCACAAAGAGAGCTGATGGATTATGTGAAGAATCCACTAGAATGGGCTATTGATGCTGAATGTGATTTACCTAGAGAAACAACTGGAAAGTGCATATTTCTGAAACAAAACACAAGTCTCCATACCCACCACTCATCCACAGAAAAAATAAACACATGTCAGCATCTTTCCCTGGGATCTGTTTTGAGCCTGGAACTCCCCAAGGACCTCAGTGCTCTTAGAAATGTCCATGATATTGTCAAGGTAGCAAGGGAAGAGATAGCAGAAAGGAAGGGAGCAAACCAGGTGAACCAAGTGGCCCAAAGGAGTACAGAAGAGGCAAAGACACAAGAAACCAGTATCAGCCTGGAAAAAGAAACAATAAGAGGACAGCAAGTAATGCATTCAAAGCCCGT
This sequence comes from Oxyrhabdium leporinum, assembly GCA_032468155.1. Lineage (NCBI taxonomy): Eukaryota > Metazoa > Chordata > Lepidosauria > Squamata > Cyclocoridae > Oxyrhabdium > Oxyrhabdium leporinum. The sequence goes on from JANHFL010001089.1 coordinate 118,290, forward strand.
GAGAGCAGAAAATGTTTCTCATAAGGTCCCCAAGTCTAAGAAAGGCACTTGGTTTGAAGAAGTGAACGCCAACCCAAGCTACAGTAGGCAGAAAACTTACTCTGTTGCTTGTAGTGAAGAGGTGAGGCTGCATCCTAAAAGTCAAAACAATCCCAGTGATGATTTTTTTTATTTCAAGCAGAATAAGCCCCCTCGTGCCAGTGTATCGCATGAGCAGATAGGTTTGGAGTGGGATAAACTAGCTGCCTCACTGGGTAGAATGGGTAGCTCCAAAGAGAAGCAAGTAAAAGACGTAGGTGACAAGAGAGCCAAAGTTCAAGAAGCTTTGAGGTTGAACCTGAAGCCTTCCTCTGCTGAATCTACAAGCAACCCTGATTTAGTTTCTCATCTAAGCAGAATTAAAGATCCTTTAGTGAATGAGACATCAGAAAAAGAAAATACCCAGTGCTCTGAAGAAAGAATTTCAAGACATCCACCTACATTTCTGCACTTGGGACATAAATCCCCCACCAAACCTTCTAAGCTTGATTGTGAGTTGGGCTATGAGGAAGATACTCTGAGTAACCCAGAACTCTGCCCTTTTAATTTGACTCCACGGGCAGAGGTACCCAAAGGAACAAAGTTGCAAGGCATGGCAGCAGAAGTTCGCCATCCTGCTCGTGAGATGTTTGAAGAAGAGGAGGAAGAGCTGCAGGCCATATGGAATAATATGGAGAAGCATAAAAAAGGGTCAGATGTCCCCAATGACCCAGGAAGAAAGGTGGACAAAGAACAAAGTCTGGGCAGTTCAGGTGGAAAACTTCTCCTGACATCTGCAGATAATTGGTTGATAGCCAAATTCAAGCTTCCCACTTCTGCTGAGATGTTACAGAATTCAGAAGGAGGAAGAAGGGCCAGTCTTGGGGTTGACAAGAGGAAAAATAGACCAAATCAGTGCAGCAAGGCAGATATATCTTCTTGCCAGGAGCTTAATAAAGAGGCAACATCTTCACCCAGAGAATTGTCACTGCAAAAAATATATCCAGCGGATCAACAGAAATTCCAGGAAGACAGCAAAAGTGTTAGCAAGGTTAGAATGATTGGCTTTCAAGGGGAGGGATAGGAAAAAATGTATTAGAAACTTCTTTTTATCTAACATTTAAATTTTTGCGGTTGTTGTTTTTTTCCCAAATGTCCTCAAAAAAAAACCTGATAAATTTATCTTCTCACTAATGCAAAACTCACACTTTTTCAAGTAGGTTGCTATCAATACTGAGTCCTGCAGGTGTGTGTGAGTGTGATACTCATCAACACCAGTCAATTTGGCCAGTTCCATGTGACTGGAAAATAATAGCTATGGTAGACAAGCACAGCTAAAAGTCTGTAGACATTCTCATGGTTGTCCCAAAGGTGCTTTTTCAAGAGGCAACTGAACTTCTTTGCTTTTCTTTGAAGATGTTTTGCTTCTCATCCAAGAAACTTCTTCAGCCCTGACTGGATGGTGGGGAATGGAAGGGTTTATATTCCTTACAGACAGCTGGTCATTTGCACCCTTTTAGAGGATTGTTGAAGCACTTGGAGGTTTATCTGTGCCCTCAGGGTCACTGAGTAGTGCTGATCGTTAGACTACTAATGGTAATATAGCACCATTAAACTACTCAGGTCACCCTGAGCACACAGATAAACCTCCAAATGCTTCAACAACCTGACCCGCTAGAAAGATGCAGATTACCAGCTGTCTGCAAGGAATATAAATCCTTCCATTCCCTACCATCCAGTCAGAGCTGAAGAAGCTTCTTGGATGAGAAGTGAAAAGTCTTCAAAGAAAAACGAGGAAGTTCAATTACCTCCTGAAAAAGCACCTTTTGGGACCTGGAATTTGCTTACTTGAAAAAAACTAAGCTAAAGTTAGAGTTGTTGCAAGTTTGGGTTGAAAAAAACATTCTCCTACCCTTTTGCTACGTTTTGTGGAAAGTGATACAAAAATGCCACACATTCCTTTGCAAGATATTTTTGTAATGTTTTCAGGGGACTTTATACTATCATGTATCTTTTTCTAGACTCTTCCCAGTAAATTGGAACTTCAGATGATGGAAGGACCTCTGGAAAGAAAAAATCTATTGCAGGCAGGAGGCAGAAAGGTATTTATATGGAAAAGGGGAAAATATCTTAATTTCGTTTTACTTCTTGCTAATGCTTGTCTACAGATCCAAACAACTACTGGTTATCAATAAATTGCCACATTGAAACAATCTCATCTAGTGTGGTGGTAATGTTGTCGGTAACTAACATTGATACAGCTCCAAATGTTTTTCGCTGAAATGATTCAAACATAAGCTAAAGTAATAAATGATCTGAGTTTTCAGGATAAGTATAACCCACAGTTTGTCAACTAAAATAAAGTTTAAGAACTAGTTTGATTCGAGCCAGTCATGGAGAGGGGAATTATTATCAGGGAATCACCCTTACTTTATTTGCTTGGTGCCAGTTATGTAGCTTTTCATGCCCTGAAGGAGCTTTTGGACATTAGTTGTTTTTCTTGGCTCTTTAAGAAAGAGCTTATAGGTAGTCCTCAACTTACAATAACAATTTCCATTGCTAAGCTCCTGGTTTTATGACATTTTTTTTGCCATGGTTGTTAAGTGAATCACTGAAATTGTTTGGTGACTCACATGGTCACTGAGCAAATTCAGCTCCCCCCATTGACTTTGCTTGTTGGAGGCCAACTGGGAAAGTCAGAACGGATGATCATATTACCGTGGGATAAGTATATGATGGTAGCCAAACACCCAAATTATGATCACGTGACTGTGGGGATGCTGTGAAGGTTATGAGTGCCAGGACAGGTCATAACTCATTTTTCTCACTGCCTTGTAACTCTGGTCAGTAAACGAATGGTTGTAAGCCAAGGATTACCTGTATTCTAAAAGCAGGTATTGACAAAAGAGGTTTCCTACTTGTGCTGTTCAGGCCAATCTTCATCTGTTTTTAGATCTGACTTGGATTTTTGTTCTTTCAGGCAAATAGTCGCTCCTGGAATACATTTCATACAGTTCTGATGAGGCAAACTTTGTGTTTTTATCAGGACAAGAAAGATACCCTCAAGGTAATGGCTGCTGAAAGAGAGAAAATAAAAACACAAAATGAAATGCTTGCTTGCTCGATTTAATGCCATCAAGTCTTTTTCTACTCCTAGCAATTACACTGATAGATTTTCTCCATGAGAAATAGAATAAGTATAATATGTAAAAGTCTCTGCCAAACATTTAACTGTTCTTTTTTCAAATTCTGCTTGAATGTGTTTCTCCACCATTTCTATATCCTATATAATCCTTCACCCAATGTTCTGCATGAACAAGGTCATTAAGGATATCTACTTGGAAACACTTTACACTGTTTTTGTTGATTGAGTTTTAGAAATAAACTGCATTTTTGCCAAAATAAACCTTAAAATGACATGTATCCTAGTACAGTCATAAAGGGTAACAGAATATAAATTACCCATAGGTGCGTTGAAACTGAGCTTAAATGGCAGTTATAAATGGCACTGATTAAAACTCACAAAACTTTCATAGAGTCTGCATAGGCTGTCTTAGTATAATGACATTGATCCATCAAGCAAGAAGAGTGAACATGATCACAAAGAGATCCTTGCATTTTACACTGTGTCTGTCAGAGGTCTCCAGCCTTGGTCACTTTAAGACTTGTGGAATTCAACTCCCAGAATTCTGCAGGCAGCATGTCCCAGTCCACAAGTCTTAAAGTAGCCAAGGTTGGAGACCTCCGGCCTAAATCAACAGAAATGCACAGACGGAATCCTTCCTTTCTTCAGTTTGCCATTTAAGATAGTCCCTTTCTCAAGCTTTTTCTTGGTTAAATATGCACTAGTTTACTTCTTAGATAGCCATAGCACCTTCAGAACGCTTACTCTGTTCCAGGAAGAGTAATGCTTGCTTACCCGTTTCTTAGTGGCTTAGTTAGAAGCAATATTTTATGTTTGCCTTCTTTGCATAGCAGAGCTCTGTGATGGCCATACCACTGAATCTGTCTGGAGCTGTTTGCACCTTGGAAACAGAATACACCAAAAAGAGCAATTGTTTCATGTTACAGTGAGTAGCTCCTGTATGAGGTACCTGGATGCATTTGTCACTTTCAGGTGTAGCTGTTAGAATTTGGAAATTTTCATTCTCTGACTGGACATTTGGAACAGGTGCTATGCTTCATACAATTTTTGTAGATATCCCAATAGGCCAACAGTGGAATGCATTCATTGTTGCTGAGGAAGGACACAGTTGCTGAGGAAGGACACAGGCAGTTTGTCATATCTCTGCTCCCCATCAGATTTCTAGGACAACCCTATAAAATTCCTGAAAAGAGCAGAATCAACTTCTTTTCAGAATTCCAGCACTAATTTGTTCCTCTTCACATACAACTTTCACTCATTCCCATCTCTTAACTGGTAATAAGGTTTAAGGTAGAGAAGTCATTTCTATCTATTACTTATGTCTTCATTCCCACTGAAGTACATTACTGGAATGTGGCCAGTTATCATCTAATAGTTCTATTGACAGGTGTCTCAGGATTAGGAAGCCCTGGAAAGTATTTTATGGAGTTGTCTAGCACAGTCTTCAAAATTATATAGTATTCTTTATGACACCATATGTAGAGGGCAGAGAGAGTGGCCTTGACAGACAGGAGGAAGAGGCACTACCAAGACAATGGTCAGATAAAAGAGGATTGAGTCCAGGGCAGGAAAGTATCCTAATTAAGCATCTCAGACAAGACCCTTGCTAAATCTCATGAAGGGACAGAGGAGAAAGCATATTCAGACTTGTTACTATAGCTTTACAATAAATAGTACTGACTTACTTAACAATGAATTCTTAATCTGGGCCACCTCGAAGTCTGGTCCCGTAATACTTTTTCTCTCACACACGTCTAGGTTGAATGACGGCTCCAAGTATCTTCTCAGAGCTCCCACTGAACCACTCATGAAAGAATGGGTTACCAAATTACAGCAAAACTCAGGTAAGATTGAAATACACTCCATAGTATAATGGCTAGGCCTAAATGGGGAAATGTTTGGTTATTTTACAGCAACTTTTATCTTCCCTCACCATGTATCTCATTGAAACTGTGTCAAACCTAGGATCATAACAATGAGTTAATCTGAATATTTTAGAGAAGATTGACTAAAATATTGGGATTTATTTGTGAGAAACTGAAGCTAAAACAAAATGATCTCTTGGTCTCAGTTCCTTGTGTGTAACAGTATAACAAAAATGGCTTGTACATGGGCAGCTGTGCACATTTCATGATTCAGCTGAATGATACAAGTAAAGAGGAATGAAAGTGCTTTAAAATTCACATTGTCATTCCACTCTGTTCATCAGAGAGGCTAGAACATCGGTCTCCAACCTTGGCATCTTTAAAACGTGTGGACTTCAACTCTCAGAATTGAAGTCCACACATCTTAAATTTGCCAAAGTTGGGCTATAGCACTCTGTTCTTTCTTGCTTTTCTTTTTTTCTCTGAAGTGTATGAAGTAGACTTTCCTCATAGGTTTCCTTGGCTATGAGACCACTTCTTAAACTACTTGAATGGCTTTATTTTAAAATGTGATCTCTGAAATGACTGCTTTGATCTGTTCCAAGGTTTACCTGAGGTGGATTTCTTCCCATCATCTTCCCAGCCTGCTCAAGGAATGACCTCTGTGGTTAGGTAAGAAGCTCAAGCAATTCGGATACAATACAGATTTGCAGAAGAGAATACAGAAAGTTTTTTGAGAATTCACAAACTGACATTCCTATAAATATTTTAAAAATGCAATATTTTTTAAAAATGCTTTTTAAAAATGCAATATTGTATCAAGATGTTGAGAATATCCATAGTCTGGGATTTCTAAATGTAAAGTTATGACCATGCTATATGGCCATGGACTGATGGGGATTGCAGTCTAGCACATCTGGAGAGACTAGATTAACAGCAATTTAATATTTGGAAAAGCATCTTGTTCAAGTTAAGTTAATATTATTCTAGTTTCCTTGCTTTTTCTTCCTGTGTGATTCTCTAGCCTCTACATTAATAGAGGCATCCTTGATGCCTACTTCTTGTTAACATGCGGTGTGCTGGTTTATTTTCAGCCACATAGAATCTGCCAGTGGACTAAATGAAATTAATTAAGATATCCTAAAGTGGTACCTATGAATAAAACAGCTCTGTTTGCTTTATGGAAAAGACAATCTACAACTAAATACTGCCTGAAATATGCAGCAGAGCGCTGTACAAATTTGGATTTGAGTCCCCTTTCCTATTTCCACCCTATCTCTTTTTTTTAGTGCAATTCCTGGCCAAGGAGTTTCCCACTTCCAGAGCTTTCAGAAAAAGTTTCCAATCAAGAGTCAGGAAATCAGATTTCTGCCCAAATCAAGTGTAAAGCTGCAGTTGCCTTATAGTGCTCGTAGTGAACCACTGGAGACAACAGGTAAGTGTATGGAGCTGATTGCAGATTTTCAAGAGCATTTTCCTGACTTTACCTCAGTAGCTTATTATTGTAGTATCAGCAGATAGAGAACCTGGCTCCTCTAGACCCTGAACTAAACAAGGCTGGGTCTAGTAAATAATTGGATGGGAGAATACAAGTGCAGGCCTGATTGGGAATTCTCCAAAATATGACTAAAGGAAATAGTGATGAACTATTTCTGTATTGCTGCTAGAAATCCATAGAGTCACTGGAAGTCGATCTTGAACAGAAAGACACTACCTTTGCCTTTAGTATAGTAATATTGCTATACTATCCAGTAATATAAATTCTTTAAATAATATATAGTAAAATGTTCCTGTCATCTCAATTGAAGCACCATAGGAGAACATCCTTCGAAAATTACTGCTGTAGAGGACAGGTAAGAAGTAATTACATAGAGTCCATTCAAGCATCATCATAATTTATTCTGGACTTTTGAAGTCTTGGAGAAACTGGCCGAGGTAGCAGAAATGGCCATATCTACACAACCCTTTGTGAACTGAACTAAATGGTTAAAAGGAATCTATTGAGACAGACGTTTTTCCTCCAAAGAAGAGATATCTATGCAATATGAACAAATCTTTAAATGTGATTGCTGACAGCTGGAGAAACAGAGCTTCTATCTGCAATAGCAATAGCACTTAGACTTACATACCACTTCATAGTGCTTTACAACCCTCTGTAAGCAGTTTACAGAAGAGGTGTCAAACTTGCGTCGTCACATCGTTGTCATGTGACATATCGTGACTTTTTCCCCCTTTGCTAAACCGGAGGTGGGTACGGTCAGAGCACGACACATCCCGCCTGCAGGCCATGAGTTTGACAACCCTGGTTTACAGAGTCAGCATATTTCCCCTAACAATCTGGCTCCTCATTTTACAAACCTTGGAAAGATGGAAGGCTGAATCAACCTTGAGGTGGTGAGAATTGAACTGCTGATCTGTTGGTAGTCAGCAGTCAGCAGAATTAGCCTGCAGTACTGCATTCTAACCACTGTGCCACCACGGCTCTTCTGCAAAAGTATCAATGTAGTGTTCTACGTACACACACATGTACACACTGTCTGAACAATACAAAACCATGGTTCTTTTCCTTTTGTTTTTCAAATTAGTTCTACCACCCTTCCCTGATCCTAGACTGTGTATTCTCTTGATTTACTTAACATACTAAGTCATGGCCCCCACCCTTTTGGGCACCAGGGACCCTGTTCTGTGGAGAGACCTTTTTCTGCAGACTGGAGGGGGTGTGGTTTTGTGTGCTGCCTGCATCCAGTGGATGGGGCTTGTTTGTGCAGGCTGGTTTCTGGCAAGCCATGGACTGGTGCCGGTTCACGGACTGTGGGTTGAGGATCTCTGTACTAAGTCATAATGTGGATTATTTTGATTGGCTTTTATATGTTGTGTAAAGCTAGTTAATCATATTTAACCAAATCATGGCTTATCACAGTCTTTCCCTCTCATACACACGCAAACCACCCCCTACATACATGTTCTAAGCTTATTTCATGGGCCCCATCACAGCAAAGGTTACTTAATTAGCGTTAAGGCTAATGTGCTGACATTGGTCGCGTAAGCAGGTCATCTGATCCAACCGTGGCAGGGCCTGAAAGGCTACAACTAGCACTCTAAGATACACAATTGAAATAGTTAGCCTTAATGCAGTGTGTCTCTCCTTCTAGGAAATGGCCTCAGAGCTGCACCTATTTATACCACAGAACAGAATCTAAAGCAGTGTTCTTCTTTGGAGTCAGCAAGGACACAAGAGCCTCAGTTCTCTCAGGAAGATGACTGGGGACTGGTGACAAGCAAAAGGCGATCATATTCATTCACCTCAGGTATGACATGCATATCTATAAAGAAAAAAAAACAGAATTCTTAGGTGAAATTATTGATTTGGTCTTGTACAGCACCCGGAGTTTGCTAGAATGTTTGTAGGTATTGTCAAAGAAATAAATAAGTGTTGTTAAGACTATTAATTTTTCCCCTGGCTTTCTAACTGTTTGTATGGCTAATAAGCTATTAAATCCATGTCCTTATGTTCAAATACTACTCAGAGCTCTACCATTAAAATTTGTTTACAGTGACTAACATGACATCATATGCTATTTTCAGACTACATCATTTCAGTTAGAAGTCAGTTATTTTCAAGTAACAAGTTTATTGCTTAAAATCTCCACTAGGTGCCAGGAGCACACTTTGGGAGTCAGATCCATTTGTTTGATTTTTGAAATGCACTTCTCACTTTAATCTGCTTTAAACAGGGTAGAGCAGGCTTTGATTATACAGGTGGGACACTAGATTTACACATTCCATCTAGTGGGGCCTAGCATGGAAAACATATATTTAAAATTAAATAATTCTGCTCCAACAATTGGTTGTAAGCAGAGAACCAAAAGTAAATGGTATTTTCGGGGGGGGTTTAGTCAGAAAAAGAAATACATTAAAATATTGTTGATAAAACTACAGATCTCTAGAGATTTACCAATAAATCCTGATCTACCTTAATAATGATATGCTCAATCATTCAATTCTCAAGATATGTATTTGCCTCTGATAAAAGGAATTGTGACTATTCCTGAATGGCAAATGCATGCTTATATCTTGACAAAGGTCTTCCAGAAGCAATTTTGAAAAAGTGATTTTTGAAAACTGATCGATAGTAATGGGAGAGCAAAATGCTCATCAACAAATAATTGTCCTAAGTGTGAAGGACGGGTCAGCAGGCCCAAGCGGGAGACCAAATGCACCCTGAAGTTCCTCAGAGGCCAGATATATTCATGCCTTTTTCACTGATCCCAAAGCTGAATTTGAACACTAGAAATATCGAGATGTCAAGAGAAGAAGGAAGTACTACCATATTTGTTGACATTTCTTGATTGGGTACAGTCTGCGATGGCTGCAAATTTTGGGAATAATAGTCCTCAACTATTAGTGAGAGCTCCAGGGCTAGGGAAGACTCCAATAAAGGATAATATTTGTAGCTTAGGGTTGAAATGAAGGGTCCTTGGTACTCTCTGAGCTTGGCTGTTTTCTTGCAGGCCTTTCATTACCCAAACTAGGTAGCATCATTAATGCAGTAGGAAAGGCTATTGTTTTCTCCTTATGATCCAAGCCAGCTTCTTCTCCCTCTTTAAATTTCCTCACTCCATCCTTAATGGAGCCTAGTCCTTGCTGTAATAAGAGGAAGAGCTGCTGGCTCTCTTCATTCTTCTCTTTGGGCATTTGCTCTGAGCCAACATTTTACTACATTGCCACCTCCCTCAATGTCATCCTACTGGGACAGCCAAGACAATTTTCTTCCAACCTGGCTTCAGAGCAGCTGGAATCTACACAACTTTCATTTTGTTGTCACAGAACTCCACAAGGTTTAAGGACAGACTATTGGGGACATTTCTCATTCACTCAATGAAGTCTTGGCTGGCTTACTTCCTGCCACTTGGACAAGCATTATGTAGTAGATTTCACAGGCAACCTTATCAGCCAAGCCGATCTTTCTAATCAGTTTCACTACCTTTGAAAATAAAACTATCCAGCTTGATTTTCTCTGATTATATAAGTGGTTCACACACAAGCCTTGCTTCACCCTGCCTCCCAGCCTCTCTGATCAAGCAAGACAGTACATGTTCCCCCCACACATATACCAGCCTTGCACTCAACTTGTGGGAAAAGATGCTTGACTTTAATGGGTGGGGCAGTGAAAGGTGATTTTTTTTTTGCACTCTCTTCTCAATCAGTTTACAGGGAGCAACCTCTACTTCCTCTATCAAAGTTAGTCAAGGAGGGATCACATGTCCAAAATGCTTTAGAAGGGGAGTTGAGACAGTGCCACATGTAAGTGTCCTATGCTTTGTAGCTGCTAAAGAAGTGAGTACAGTATATATAATTTTCATAATCCGTGGCCTGGAGATGAGGCAGAGGGACTAAAATTGGAGTTACCAGGCGATTCCATTGATATTATAAAAATAATAAAGACACATATCCCTCTCTCTCTTTCAGCTACATATCAGAAGATCACACCTTTATCAAAGTCTAAAGAACCCAACAACTACTCTGTTACCCTATACATTGGTGAGCAGGCTCCAACCACTCCTCCACGGCCCCGCTGCCACTCCTTCATAGCCACTCCGGGTGGAGCCCGAGAAATGGTAGGTGAGCAAAACCAAGGTGCTTCACCTAGCCAGAAGAACAAATCCGTCTTCAGGAAATTCTTTGGGAAGAAAGATTGAATTTCAACAAATGGGGACTTTGGTACTAAACACTGGCAGTGAACTGTCCTTTGCTGGATGCGTTGAGGGTCCTGACTGGTCCAAGAGTTTCTGCTACTCTGCACCAGCTCTTGTCATTAGCTCTCTCTCTCAAGAGGGCAGAAATTGAAGAAGAGGGCATAGGCTTTGCTCAGTGAAATGAAACTCAGTTCTCTATTCACCCTAAAAGAAATCAGCTGATGGAGGCAGCAAAACAACAAGTACCTTCATTCATTTTGAGGCAGAATGCTATGTAATTTCAATTATTACGGGATCTTTCTCTGCAATGGCAGTATACTGTCTTTCTTTGACACAGATACAATCAGGTAGTACACTCCGAGACACAAATGTTATTAATACTATATTTGTATTAAGCCTGGGGATGGAGGAAGAAATTATGTTCCTTCAAGTCTTTCCTTACAAATCTGTGCATAATTCATGATGGGATCAAAAAGCAAAGCAGTTCTTAGATGCAATTATCCAAGCCATGGAATTTATCCAGGCTGAAGGCTGCCCAGCTTTTTCACCTGACTGCTACTTTTGTGCCTTTAACCAATGTGTAGACACTAGCCAGTAATAATTATGTGCTTCATGCAGAGAGAAGATTCATCTTTTCTTTTCTGCTTTTATTGTTGCTCTTTATAAATTAAGCTGCTGTAAACACAGACACTCCAAAATAGGTCACAGCAGGATTTTTTCTGGTCAGTTGGCAACACTGAATGAGGCCCAAACAATATAATGGAAGCCTGATCTTTTATAGGAAAAAAAAACAAAGCACTTACAACATCAATTTAAAATCAGCATATATGTGAACTACAGTTATTTTGAGGCTGAGGGAAACCTCTGCAAGATTTTTTCCCCAGATATTGAAGACAGCCATATGCCTTTTACGGTTCAATGTGGAGTGTGATGCAAGAAATTCCTTGTCACTTAGTTTTCCTTCCTTCAGCAATTTTTAAGGCTGGTTTAATAGCCAATTGCATCTCCTGGAGAAATTTTAACACCATATTAAAAGACCAGTTAGTCTGTATGCTTTCATTCAAAATGCATTAGAGTTCACTGAGTTATGTTTTAACAGCCAGGCTGCTAGTGCACTGAAGATACCCAAACACATGCTGCACTCCATTTAAAAGAATGAAAACGTTGGTATTGGCCTTCCAAATAAAACAGGAAAGTTATGGACAGATTCCCAGATGTATTTTGTAGTCCACTTGGAGAGCAAAATGGCACTCTGTGCAAAAACTTGAAATACAGCCCTTGCTAAAATCCAAGAGCAGGTACATAGCTCAGCATCTACTGGTTCCAAAAGGTAAATTTGGTCAGATAACTGCAGAGATTTTCATTTGAAAATGGGAGCTCAGTAAGGACTTAACCTTTTTTCACACCTACTGATTCTTCTAAGGAAATGCCTTTTTCACTGAGGGCTTTTTTCTTTAGGTGGAGAAGCCTGGCTGGGAAGAACCTTTAAAATAACAGCAAATGTAATATATGTCATATCACTCTCTTGCTGTAGGGAGGAGGAAAATAATGAACAAGAAGGTGTCATATTTGTGGGGCTGCTCTAGGATATCTGGGTCTCAAATGCAGAAAGGGCTAAGTAGCCCTCTGATAACCTTCATATCCATATTTGGATGACACGATTGAGTTAACTGAGCCCCAAAGTGCCTCAGCTATTTCAGGCTAAACTAATCCCTTAATTTAATTTCTGGAATTAGTTGGCTTGGTTAGGTGTGCACAACACCGTTAAAGCATGTCCTGCAAATTGGACTAATGGATCTGCAAATCCAGACAGCTGGATTTCTACAGGAAACCATAGGTATGATTTCCCCCATAGACACATTTGAAAGGTTTATGAGGTAAAAGGTGACTGCAAACCTGAAACTGCTGGTTTCACATTCTGGTTTCAGATAATCGGAAATTCGAGCCACTCTGATGTTGCATGGTATTGCTAAACTTTAAGTAAACATGGGACATATGCAGGAGAGGAATAAGATGACAGGAAGCCCAACTTCATTGTGAATACAGGCTGATTCAACATGAATTACGTTTATCTTGTAGCTCTGCCACTTCTTGTCTCAAGAAAAGAAAAACAGAATTGTTGCTGCATCTTGTACTTTATTTCTGTGGGTGGAAAAAAAAATGCTGATTCAAAGAGGAAATCTGCTTATTACATCCCTTGATCCAAACATGTGTATCTGCCTCCCCCAAACTGCACTTCAAAGAATATAGACTTGGATTGGGAATGATAGATTCCATTTCTTTAACTCCCACCTTTCTTTTGCACAATTCATTAGCACTATCTTTTATTTGTATCCTCTGTTTTGGCACAATTGAACTCAAACACATTATATTTTCAAATGAAAACAATGAGTACAAGACACCAAGAAAAATGGCCACACATAACCATACAGTTATCTATACAGACAGTCCTCGACTTACAACAGTTCATGTAGTGACTGTTCAAAGTTACAACAGCACTGAAAAAAGTGACTTATGACCATTTTTCACAGTTACGAATCCCCATGGTCATGTGAACAAAATCCAGACGCTTGGCAACTGGTTCATATTTATGACAGTTGCATTGTCCCTGGGGTCACGTGATCACCTTTTGCGACCTTCTGACAAGCAAAGTCAATGGGGAAGCCGGATTCACTTAACATCCATGTTTCCTAACTTAATAACTACCATGATTCATTTAACAAATGTGGTGATAAAGGTAGTAAAATGGGGCAAAATTCACTTAACTTAGCAACAGAAAATTTGGGCTCAGTTGTGGTCATAAGTCGAGGACTACCTGTATTTCAATTGTGAAACACTAATTCAATCAAAAAGCTGAAATGGCCCAGTCCCACAGCTTGCTTGTTAATAAACAAGAAATTGCAACCCCAAATAGATCTCTGTTCCACAAGGACAGTTAATTGTGCTTGGTTATCCACAACCTGCTCAGTTGTTAAGCCACACTTTTCACCTATGGGTTTCATTTTGCCACTAACCAAAATAAACACCATAATAATTGCTTCTGGACAAGGTATAATTCTCACACTTGTGCTAATGCACTCATTGTACTTTTGCCTTTTTAGTGAAAATATTTTTTAAAAAGAATAAATATCCCTATTGTTGGAATAAAGAATAGTTATAAAGAAGATCTTGAATCCTAAGAATTCTGAGGCTTCCTCCTTTCACACTTCACACAGAACAGCTATCCCAGACTTACAATAGAACTGAAGTAACTGAGCTCAGAATTTACCACAGCTACACAAACAAACACACACACACACACACACACACACACACACACACACAGAGGAGTACTTACCGAACTAGGTCACATCATGTACTAAATGGTTAGGTTATGACTCTATTGGGTGAACTCAACCATTGTGATTTGTTTACTAAGCCCATGGCTAAACCAACTGATGAATTAATGCTGCCAGTGAGTCCATTTTTTTAGAACACTGAAACAAGCATGTCGAGCTAAGTAAATTGCTATGATTGAAGAATTAAGGCAGATAGAACAACATGTGAAGATTAAATATGAAAGGCTCAGATGAACAAGCCTTTAGCAATCAGACCAGCTTCATTTATGCTGGCAGTGATATCTTGTTCAGCTGCTCTCCCAAGATGAAAAGGTTGTGAAATGGTGTCACAGGCATACTGCATTGATACTAAAATTGGCCCTGGAAATAGGATTCCTGGAGAACTGGATGCAGCTCAGTCTGGAAGGCTGGCATCTAAGCAGGTAAGGGATTTTAATTTGGCCTTTTTGCCAAAAGATTATTTGAATTCTTCCTAGTATTAAATAAAGAAAAAACTGCTCTGTCAGTACATTCCTGTCTACAAGCTGCTCTTTTGCAGTACAGAGGCAATACAGAAGTGTTACGCGTTGTTGGGAGAAATATCCAACTGGTTTCAAGCTGGGAGAAAGACACTGGAAACATGGAGGCTGATTGGAAAGAAAGATTCCATTTATTGATGAAGCAAAGCCACAACCACATGTGATTTTGGGACAGCTGACAAAAGAGTTGAGAGTGGGGGGGATTTATACCTTCTTTGGGCTTTGTATTTGAGCTTCCTGTTCCTGTGCAAGAATAATGTCCTTTAATATTCTATTGGCTGTTGTCAGATTCCTATGGGGTCATGTAGGGGTCATGGCTGGTTCTATAGGCACAAGAGGAAATGCAAATCTTAGGTGTTTGTCTGAGCTAATCTGGTCAGCCTCTGGCTTATTGATTATCTGAGCTCCCAGATGAAATTTGGACTGCTCTGGGATGGTGCAATGAAGGGGCTTGTGTTCTGAAGCGCTGTTGAGCAATTCCTATTGTGCCTAATGACCTCTTGGGTGAGGGGCTACTTCTAATCCTACCATTCTGCCTTTTTTTCAAAATATTCTGTCTTGAATGGATTACCAAATCTGCATTTCTAAAAGTTGGCCTCCTCAGTTTCTGCTTGGGGAAGGGAAACTGGGACTGGTTTCTGAACTTTCTTAATGGGCACAAAAAATCTGCTGGGGGCTATTAAGAAAGGCTGAGTCTGCTTCCTGCCTCTAAAAAAGCATGTTTCTCCATTTCTCATTTAGGGAAATATAATATTCTGCCTTTTTGTAAATATTACTCAAAATATTTCTTCTGGGGGGGATCGGTTCCCACAGGTTCTTGTATGCACAAAACCGTGAATTTAATAGGATAAAAGACAGTGCTAGGATGGCTGGGAAAAATCATTCTGGTGCCTATATTTTTGCTATATATAGCTCACTGCCATCTGCTTCAGTACATAAATGAGCCTATAAATTCTAGCACTTCCACATGTGCAGACTACATATGGCTGTATATTATTTAAATTAGTACAAACGTTCTGCAGCAACCCAGAACACCAAAAAAGGAAACAGATTGCCTATCCAACACTTTCCATGGAGACCCAGGCAATTTTATCAAAAAGTACCTGACCACTCAACCCATTACAATGCAACTAACACAAGATATGAAAAGTATAGCACTGCCATACTTCAAAAACATCTCAGAAACAAACAACAGACTATTACAACCACATCTTATCACCATGGCACATAAGGCTAATGCCCTCCAAAACCTTAAATCTTAAGGTTTAAATAAATAAAACACACAATAGTCCAAGAAGAAAAAAGAGTCACCTGCAGTGTAAGAACTGTAACAGTTACTGTGTGGGAAAGACGGGCCAAAAACTAACTAGCACATCCATGAATATCAAGTAGAAGTCAGAAGATACCATGAATATGCCTGACTCTCACAACACATGGACAGACTCAACCAGAGTTTCAACTGAGACATTGTGAGCATTGTAGTCCAAACTAAGTGCAAAAATGCTAAGGAATTTCTGAAAGCTTGGTATTCAGACAAATCAGCCAACAATATAAGGATAAACCACATTTATACACCATTCAAAATAGACAAAAAAACTAAGAAGGAAACAAAAGACTAGAATACATCCTTTTCAGCAACCAATACCTAGAGAAGCAAGGATTAACACCAGACAAATAATCAAGCAGAAAAAATACCTTAAGGTACTACCAAGGAAAAAAATCACATCACCACCAATATTGGCAGAACAAGCTACTGAATATAAACAGAGAGCAAACCCCACACTCACTAGCACTGATGATATTACCTATTTGGGTAATGAAATGTCTACCTATTTGGGTAATGAAATGTCTACGTAAACAACCTAGCTCAGAGAGCACCAAGGAGTCCAAAGTTCAACCCTGAGCTACATATATTCTCTTCTACTGAGTCTGCTTCCAAAACTGGCTCTTTTTTTCTGAAATACTAAGAATCAAACTAGATTCTATCTGCAGATGTAAACTCCTGTTTGGACAGCTGTTCATATAGGTATAGGTATGAAAAAAACACATGTATGCTTGGATGTGTGAACACAGCCATTGTATTTATGGCTTAGACCAGGGGTGTCAAACTGGAGGCCCGCAAGCCAGATGCATCACACGCAGGCCACAGCTGCCCCATCTCTGTGAAGGGGAAAAAAGTCACGAAATGTCACGCAATGTGATGCCGCCAGGGGTGGGCTTCAAAAATTTCAGCAATGGGTTTGCTGCCTGGTTGCTGAGTGGGCATGGCCATGGCAGGCATGGCCTAGTCGACCTCTTGCACCATGGCGGAGGAGAGCGTTTTTCACCCTCCCCAGCCTCTGGAGGCTTTCCTCAAGCCTCCGGGTGGGTGAAAAAGGCCTCCCCAGGCTACAGAGGCTCTCTGGATGCTGGAGATGGGCCCATTTCCAGCCTTCCCAAACTTCTGGGAGGCCCATTTTTCACCTTCCCTGGGGTCCAGAGGCTTTCCTTGAGCCTCCAGGAGGGTGAAAAAGGCCTCCCCAGGCTGCGAAGGCCTGTTTCCAGCCTTTCTGAACTTCCGGGAGGCCTGTTTTTTGCCCTCCTCGAGCCTCCGCACATGCCCTGCACTTACCTGAATCTAAAACGGGCTGCATGGAGACTCCTGGGAGGGGCGGAGTGGGGCCAGCCAGGATTTGGGGGTTCAGCGAACCCTGCAGAATCTTCGCTAAGGGTCCACCCAAACCCCTGCAAACCTCCAGCAGCCCACTCCTGGATGCCGCGAGTTTGACACCCAGAGCTTAGGCTTTAGCTTTCAAAAGCTGCTCTGGAGATGATAACCGAAAGCAGACAAAGAGCAGCAATTCTTTTAACTTTTCTTTTGTTCATTATTTCCCTCCTCCAAATCAAGCTTCTGGGGCACAATGAAAAAAATTCAAATGTAGATTTATGAGTTCAACATTTCAAACAATACAATTCCATTATGCTGTAGCTATAAATGCCGGCATGACAAATTCCACAGGCATTAATTGTTATGTCTTTGGAAAAATGTTGCAGCTACATATTTAAATGGAGCATGACTTTGATTCTCAAAATTATTCTGCTGGCTTAACTGGTTCTTCCAGGATTCTAAATTTCAAAAGAAAACACATCTACAGGTAATTCTCGACTTACAACCATTTGTTTAGTGACTGTCTGAAGTTACAACAAGGCCAAGAAATTGACTTAGAACTGATCCTTGCACTTATGACCTTCGTAGCATCCCCCTGGTCATGTGATTAGAATTCGGGAACTTGGCAACTCTCATTTATTTATGATGGCAACTCTCATTTATTTATGATGGTAGCAGCATTTTGGGATGACATGATCATGCATTTAAGGGCACTTCCAACATGCTAAGTCAATGGGGAAACTGGATTTACTTAACAACTGTGGTGATACACTTAATGAATGTGACAAAATAATTTGTATAATCAGGCACAATAGTTTAACAACTGCCTCACTTAGCAACGGATGTTCCAGTGCCAAATATAGTTGTAAAGGAGTACCTGCAAGCATCTACAGCAAAAATATGACTGCTAGCAAGGAAGAAACAAAACTTCAGATTCCAACTATAGCCAGGCATAAAAACTGCAGGATTCATCATTTTTGTGGAAGATTGTTGCTCCTTTTTTGACTTTCTTTTTGTCTTGAATACAAAGTTCATGCGAGAACTTCAGGGGTTATTATAGTTTAGTAATCAAAATACCTGCTTACTCTGGAAAATACTTGTTCAGTTCCTGGTATTCAGTTCCAGACTGACATTGAAATATCCCCCACTGAAATCTTAAAAAAACTTCAACATTGACAATTCTGGTTCAATGAACCAAAAATTTGATTCAGATTGTGGCTTTGTTATTTCTTTCTCTTTAGTTGTACTTTTACCTTGTGCTGCCTAAAAAATATTATATGCTACGTAGTCCTTTAAATACTTGGAAAAAACCCACTTAGAAAAAAAATTAGGCTCCAACAGAAACACCAAGATTGCCACCATAGTGGTTGATTTTGGAAATAGAAGCACTGCAAGGTGGTTTTCTTCCCCCACATTTATATATATCCATGAGAGAAAATCTGTTAACTCTTTAAATTCTCCACAATTTTATATTAGACTCACTTTAGTATACCGTAGTAGCTAAGGCACCAGACTAGAACACAGGAGACTGAATTTTAATCCTGTCTTGCGCACGAAACCAGCTAAGCCCTAAGAAGGAGGCAATAACAAACCACTTCTGAAATCTTGCAAAGAAAACTGTTGGGACTAGTCCAGGCAATCAACCTATGAGGCTGCCATGGGGAAGCCGTGGCCAAGGACGTGCCCAATAAGGAGGCCTGGAAAGACGGGTCAGTGCTGCAAATCGGCGAAACCCGCTACTGCGTGGAGCGCAATCCGTCCACACTGACCGAGGTGGAGCTCCTGCGCTCTCTCATGGCTGGCTTCCCCTTGTGTCCCAGGCTCCAAGTAGAGTTCGGCACCACCCAGGACTGCGTCTTCTGTTGGTATTACTGTACGAGCAGAAGATCGAGCCGGCTGAGATGTCATCGGCCGCCGCGAGCAACAGCTGGGTGGAAGTCCTGGCTGGCTCCGAGTGTGTCTTCATGCCAACCAACGTGCAGATTGGACACCGCCTGAAGCTCGTGTGCATCCCAGGCAGCAGACACTGCAAGAACCCGTAGCTGACATCAGTCCTGGCACCGCTATTTTCTTGGTGTAGAGATGCCAAGTAAAGTGCAAGCGCCCGGGCCATGCCAGTGAGGGCTTGGCATGGGTGGGGGAAAAATTAGGGCACCCCTGTAAGAGAAGGCGTAGCCATTTTTATTGGGGGGGGGGAAAGAAAATAAGACCCAGTCTTGTTTTCTGAGAAACACGGTATTTATAATCAATGAGATGTTAATCACATGCAGATTTGAAGGGCTCTCCCCTATTTAAAAAAATGTTAGTTGCCATCATTTGATTCTACTCTTCATAACAGTTCAGGAGGGAGCTAAGAAGCTCAAAGAAACAGCAGGGGATCTGCATACCATTCTTGTCTTGTTGATGTTAGTGTTTATGAATCCACTATAAGAAATATACTGAACAAGAGTGGCATGCAAGGAAGACAAAAAGGAAGAAACCACAGACTTTCACAAAACACATTGCCGTTTCTCTGGTTTGACAAAGACCACTTGCATGATCCAGCAGAATGATGTTCTCTGGACTGATGAAACTAAAGTGGAAGTTTCTGGCTTTCATGAGGAATGTTCTGTTTGGAAAAACAAAACTATAATCCAGCAAAACAACCTCGTTCCAACTTTGTAACATGGCAGTGGGAGCAGTGCAATCATTTAGGGAGTGTAAATTCTGCAGTAATTTGGAAAAATGTCAGAATTTGGTCAGTTATCTGAAACTTAAATGAGTGTGGGCCAGGTAGCATGATAAAGATTCTAGACACACAAGTATGTTTACAAGAAACTTGTTGAAGCAGAAGAATCATTTATTTTGGAATGGCTGAATCCAAGCCTTCCTTTTAGTTCAAATGAAATATTGTGGTAAGGTCTGAAGTTCATCCAAAAATATCAATGCACTGAAGTTCAGAGCCTAGGTGGCGCAGTGGTTAGAGTGTTGAACTGCAGGCCACTTCTGCTGATTCAATCTAGCGGTTCAAATCC
>JANHFL010001089.1:146703-171968 GCA_032468155.1 Oxyrhabdium leporinum
TCTTTCTTTCTTTCTTTCTTTCTTTCTTTCTTTCTTTCTTTCTTTCTTTCTTTCTTTCTTTCTTTCTTTCTTTCAAAGCATCTTTGGGTAAACCATGACCTGGATGATTGAGAATCTCCATAGACACTCCACTTCACCAAATTTTCCATGCAGTGATAATGATCACAAAAAACGTTTATTAGAAAATAATCTAACAGAGAGCCAGGGTGGTATAGGTACACGAGAAACTGTCATTCTGGTCCTGCTTAGACATGAAGCCAACTAGGTGACTTTGGGGCGGTCCCTTTGTCTCAGTTCCAGGAAGAAAGAAGAAGGACAAACCACTTCCGAAAATCTTGCCAAGAAAACTGCCAGGACTTGTACAGGCAGTTGCCTGGAGTCAATGTCGACTTGAAGGCACCAAATATTATAAGTAAAAGGTAAAGTAAAGCGAAGTGTAAAGAGTAAAGTATAAAGTAAAGAGTAAAATAAGGAGTATAGTATAAAGAATAGAGTAAAGAGAAAAGTGTAAAATGAAGAGTAAAGGGTAAAGAGTAAAGAGCGAAGTAAAAAGTAAAGTGAAGAGTAAAAAGTAAAGTGAAGAGTAAAAAGTAAAGTGAAGAGTGAAGCAAAGAGTAAAGAGTAGAGTGTAAAAAATAAAGTAAAAAGTAAACTGTAAAGTAAAGAGTAAAGTGAAGTAAAAAGTAAAGAGTAAAGTCAAAGAGTGGAAAAAAAAGTTAAAAAGTTAAAAAAGTTAAAGTGTAAAAAGAGGGGGGAAAAAACCCTAAGGTGAAGTAAAGTTAAAGTAAAATTAAGTCAAGTCAACCCAATTTAGTGGCTAGGCTCATGTAGGTTATTAAGCTTGGCTAGTTTTAACTTTGGATGGCCTGGTTTGTATTTGGAGTTAGTGTGGTAGGCAGAAACCCAACCGGAATGGCTGCCTAGCTGTGCGAGATCTGGTGAGCGAACGTCAGGAATCAAGTGAAGCATTTTGTGGGAATGCAAGCCCATTGCAAGACACATCCCATTTCAAAGAGAAACTCCATAAGAACATGTCCCGTTTCCTTCTGATTCATGGCACAGAAATCTTGTTCCAGGGCTTCTTCGTGTATCCATGCCCTTGTCTTCAGTGGTGGGCTGCAATTCGGTTTAACAAGCGTTTTCGTGAGCGCGTGCTCATACTTATGACGGTTGCAGTGTCCTGGAGTCACGTGATCCCCTTTTGCGACCTCCTGACAAGCAAAGTCGAGAGGGAAGCCGGACTGACTTTAAAAAAAATCATGTTTCCTAACTTGACAACTGCAGCGATTCACTTTCAATGTTGGGGCTCGGTTCTGGTCACAAGTCGGGAATTCGTTTTACTTCTGGGGCAATCTGGAAGGGTGGCTCAGCCCAAAGTGAAGTTTCCCCTTGATCCAGCAGTGTCCACGATCAGCCTCAGCTTGGTACCTAAAACCCGCTGGGCCAGAGATCCCCAACCATCGCGTCACAGCCCACTACCGGGCCTTAAGCCTTTCGGAGCTGGGCTGAGGAAATGGCGGGTGACAATGTGCCCGCATCCCCACTTGTGTGAGTAGTGGGCAATCGGCGGCCACGGGTGCCCACGGCTGGCACAAATGAAGCTGCGTGCATGCATGCTTGCCCACTGGCACGCAGAACCATTCACTCTCCTCCCCCCACCAGTTCCACAAAACCAAAAACATTAGGGAACTCTGCACTAGGCTTTAGAAAGAAAGTAGAAAGTTACCACCCACCTCTCTCCTAGAAAGATGAAATATTTTTAGGAAAATATTTCCCCTAAAAGAGAAATAGAAATCTTAAGGGAGACAGAAATCCAGACTCAGCTCCCTGCACCCAGCAGATATTTTGGTGCCAGCCTATCTACCAGACCAAAAAACCTTCACCCTCAGGACATAATAGGATTAGCCCTCTACCCATCTAGCAGCAGAGCTCACCACATGGCACCTGGGGATATTACATCAGCCCAAGGTTCAACCAAACTTGATTCAGACAAACATGACTCCACATGGGAGTCTGACAACAACCAATAGAATACATTTTTTGAACAGAAACAGGAAGCTCAAGGGCAAGGCCCAAGAGAGGGTATAAATACCTCTCTCGCTCAAACCCATGTGTTCATCTGCACCAAACCCATTTGGTCCTGTCCATCAATAAACCATCTTTCCAATCAGCCTCCATGTTTCCAGTTTCTTTCTTCCCACTTGGAACTGAACCCAGATGGATATTTCTTCCAACAGTCCTATGATTCCTAATCATTGACCATACTGGCTGAGATTGTGAGAGAATCCAAAGACATGGAGGTTTCTTTTTGCCCTTGGCTTTAGATAATTGGTCATTGTAACATCCTAATACAGCAGATAGTGAGACTCATCATTTTATTGTCCTCAAATATCAGGTTTAAAAAAAGGCATGTTTCTGCAACTTGTCCTCCAGCCCTCTGGAAAAGACTGTGCTGAGCATTTTTTAAAGAAACAATTAGAACATAATTGTGTGTGTACTTGTTTACAAGTAGAGTATCATTGAGTTCAGAAGGATTTAATCTCAGGGAGGTGCAATTAAGATTACAGCTTTGTTTTACTGTAATTAACTCTCCTTCATGTATAGTGGCAATTAAATATGTTAAGCAGAATATGCCTGGGATTGTACATGATATATTCATGTGTAATAGACTTCATTCCAAAATGCATAGATTTGAGGACAAATAAAATATAAGTGAAGTAAAGGAATTTCATGATATCTCTTCAATAACTATTTACAGAAGTTGCATTTATTATATTTTATTTTTAATTGGCAGCAAATGTCACCATAATTTTATCTCATGCTTTAGCCAAAGGTCTTCTCTTCTTTTTCAATAACGGATTATTTAAACTATCCATTGTCACATTTTCTATGCAAATATGATTGTATTATAGGCCTACATCTGAATTATTTTCCTCAATGCTCTCAGGATTTTGTTGCTGCTTTTATAAACCACACTACTAGCTTTGATAGAAGATGGTCAAATAAAAGCAAGGAAATTGTAGCCAGGGTGTCAGTCTTGGAAGCCATAATTGAGAGCCCTCTGCAGGCTGCCACATTAAGCACATGGGAATTAGGGAGGGGGTATTTTCTCATATAGTTAGAAGGGTTCATAGACAGAACAACATTCTTTCTAACTGTGCCAAGGCCATCCTGTCCAGCACCTGGAAGAGGAGTGACAAGACGGAAAGAAGGATGATGGGTATACACTAGGATTGGGGAATGTGATATATGATGGTGAAGAAGAGTGGATCTTTGATTCTCTTTTGGGTATGAAAAAACCTGGGCCTTCAGATTCAGGTTTTTCCCAGATGTGCCAACAAGGTTTCTTTAATAAACTTTTACTTGGATGAATTCTTATCTGAATGCTGAGCGATTTATTGGAACTTGGATGGAACGCTGACAGAAACCTGAATCTCCACTTTTTGATATTGGCAGCTCCCCAATCTCGGGGACTGTTTGGGGTCCTGAGCTCCATCCGTCATCCCGGCCACAGGTGACAGAGAAGACTCGGGAAAGATGGAAGAAAAATTGCTGCTTGATGAGGAGGCAGCCCTTCCGACCGACTGGCCTCTTGAGGGGATTCTACAATCTCTCTCGGAAGAGCTGAACCGAGATATGGTAGTGGTTGAAGCGGAACGAGCAACCGGGGCCCAGAGAAAGGACCTGTACCAGCAGAAGGTAACTCAGAAGGGCAAAGAAGATCCAGAATGGAGAGAAACCTGGGTCGTAAGTTCTGATAGCCCTGGGGCGTGGAGTCTCCAACCGCCATCGAGGAGTCAATCTTTGATGGAGTTACCGGAAAATTTCGAGCAACTGCAGCTGGGAGGCAAGCCCTACGTGCTTCGGCATCCCAGCATGAGCGGATTGTCAATCAGCCAAAGTTTTCCTTTCAACCAGCGGAGCAGATGGAGAGGCCGGGGATAGAACCCTATTACTTGGGTCCAGAAGGTGAGATCACCGACCCTATGGGAGAGCCGGTAGGGTCCGAAGAAGGAGGAAGGAGACGGAGGTTTATGATCCCTCCATGGCAGCGACAGCAGATAATACCCCTGCCTCCCTGAGAAGCCTTCCAGTTGAGGTTGGCTTTACTTTCCTACGCAAGATAGCAAAATGTAGCCTGCTGGCGAGGGGAAATAAAAAAAATGTGCCTTTTTCATTGTTGCAGTTAATTAGGGTGTAGATAGAGGAATTCTAGGATCTCTACCAGTCTGGTAAGCCACTCAACGGAAAGTGACATGGTTGAGTTTTCAGATGACTTCTAATAATTAGATGGTCTTTCTTTCGTTAGGATTCTGGTCAACCCTGCTACTCATGCCATCATCATTCCTTCCCTATCAGACTCCTGCCCGGTTCATTCATCTGAACTTTGGCTGTTCTGAATTAGTTTCTAAGATCTAAGCGGTTAACACACCCTGAATGCTATAAGATTTTACTCTAGAGACATCAGCAGTACAAAAGATTTCTGCCCCCCGCCCCCCAAATATTTTGAACTTCTGGCTTGGCTATACGGGGTCAAGAAAAGTACTCCAATTCAGCATCACTGAACTGTCTTATCCTGAGTCCAGGGTTTTGCTAGGCTGTGGAGGCTTCCAGCACTAACATGGGAACTGGTCATGCACAGTATATCTAAGCCATGCACTTTTGAGTCATACTTGTTTTTCACTGACAAAGAGGACCCAGCAACAGAACAACATTTCAAACTGGCCCGGATCTTACCAAGCCACAGGAAATAAGTCATTGCCACTTTGTGTGGCTTATCATAAATCATTACTAGCTTCCATTTACTTTATTTTTGCATATGAAACCATAAATAAATGCTTTGACTACAAGTGGGAGATTTGCATTTCCATCTCTCTTAAATATTCTGAGGGACTTTCTTCTTAGGAATACCGGGGGAAAAAATCAAATTTGAAGTTATGCCTTAAAGCGGTCTTTTCCCAATTAGTCCCAAAACATGATATTGCAGTTCCCAAAGTATCTGAAAAGCATTAGACTGGAAGTAACTGCTAAATATTGATCTGTTGCACTGTAAATTATGATCGTAGAAGTTCTGTGAATATCCAATTATCCTGTTTACTAAAATGGTGCATTTCAACATCTCTGAATAAAGGAGGGGCCTAGAGTATATAGCTTGTAAATTGCTTCATTGTTTTTTTTTATCTAGAGTCTAGGGCTGTCAAACTCGTGGCTCGTGGGCCAGATAAGTCATGTGCTGTCCATGCCCCTACTCGGTTTAGCAAAGGGGAAAACAGTCCTGATATATCACGTAACGCCGCCGTGACAATGTGAGTTTGACACCCCTGCTCTAGACCAAGGATTACAATACAGAAATCTCTTTGAGAGAGGGATAACAGAATTGGAAAAGTAGTAATGTCTTGTTTTACAACATCTTACATACAACTTTTCCTTGTTTGCTTTTCTCTATGAAATTACTGCTGACTCCATATTAGAAACCCATCCCTCTTTAGCAGGTGTTATTTTTCTATAACATCATGGGAAAGAGCCATGGATGGATATTGAAACAGCATATATTTTTGATTACTAATGTTATGCAATCTTGTTTTAATTTTATATGAATATCAATGCACGTGTCGTGGATGGAAGCATTATAATATCAGATTGGCTTCTGGATTATTTTAATGACAACCAGTTGGAACACGATCTTGGTCAGCATAATAGTAATGCACAAACATTCTTTATAGTGTGTGTCAGACTGCTGATTTTTTTGGCTCCCAGTGCTCTTATACAACTAGCTGTTTTGATGCAACAGGTGTTGAATCCACTTGGATGTTCTTTATATCCTATGAAGATAATTTCAATGGCAAAGAGGCTGTTATTCAATAACTATTTGCCAATAATGTGGTGCAGTAAGCAGAGTCATTAAGCAGAAGGAAAATACAGAGTATAGGTTAATGAGGAAATAAGGGAAAAGAGCTGAGAAAGGAGAATGTGTGTGGGGGAACATCAGTCAAACATTTTGCAGCTGCATTTGCACAGCATGGGAAGTTTGGTTAGTTTTTATTTGGGTTAGGTTCTTTTGTGTTGTACGTCAAACTCATATGCTTAGTTAGGGCAACCTCTTGCATGCATCCCACACAATGGCAAATTCAGGAATCGGGCTGAGTGTTTTGAGCAAGCACAGCCATTGAGTTGTAGTACAGGAAAAAGTCTGAATCAGTTGCTGAGCGGTTGGTTTTTGTATTATTAGTGTTTCAACCTAAAATATTCTTATTTTCCTGCATTAATTTGGTACAAAATAAATACAAAAGTCAATGGAAGCCTATTTTTCCCCCCCCCCCTCCTGAGAGGAAATCACACCTCGGAAAATCACCAATAAAGGGCCCTTGTATCTCTGTTTTTAACTCCCAGCTGGCTCTCTCCAGTTTATGACATTCCCCGTCTTGACAGCTGCCTCATTCTGTCTAATGAGCCAACCTGGGTGTTTTTCCACGCTTAAAGCTCTTATTAAAAACTGTGGCTTAGAGTCAAGCAACTGTACACAATGAGTACAGATTTGGAAAAGGAAGCTGGTAGCTCAACCTGAGCACCCCGTTACCCTCCTAAGAAAATAGCCAAATAAGCCACTTCTTGGTGCTCAGCCTGACTGTTTACTTGTCCTAAATTAAGAGATTAGGGCCACCAAAGCTGTTCATGTCTTGGTGTTTAGAATTTTGAGTCCTTAAAGCTATTGGTTTCCTAATAATAATACCACCAGCAAGGAGCTGTTGTAAAATCCAATTTGGGTTATTTACGTCTGTTCTGTACTCACACACAGCTCAAGTAGAGAATCATGCAGTGCAATTTTGTGGAATATGCACAGCTGAGAATCTTTCCCAAAGCTGGGTTGAAACCAGAGGTACAGACAGTACAAGTTTGTTTCTGCTTATTGAGGCAGAAGGGCAATGCTATTAATTCAATAGTTTCCCCCAGATAGCCACTTTGCTGGGTGGAAAATATCACCACCTCAGACTGGTGGCAGATGGCCAAATGGTAGGCATATATTTCCATGCCATCATGAGTCATTGGGCATAATAACTCCTTTGGATGCTCTTGTATTTGAAATCTTATGGGCTGCTGCAGCTACCTCAGTTTGGGCTTGGATGATTACATCTGGTCTACCATTTATCATCCAGGAGGTGATAGCCACACAAATTTCTCCAGTAGAGGGCAGTCATTCCATGTACTGTATTGCATTGATATCACAGATCACCCAATATTTAATCGGTAAGATCTCATTATCCCCAATGTGTAATTTTATTTTTAATCATTCTTCATTTTATATATATGCATCTTCAAACTTTGCTTGCCATCTTGTGATTGGGTTGTGGATTGTCCATCTATTCATCTCACAGCAATACAAAACAAATAATTCGGAACTTACAACCACTGTAGATACAACTACAATAACTCAAAATTTCTGTGCAGCAGCATTCATTTTTAATACCAACCTCCTGTGTTTTCAGTTAACCTATATTAATGCAGTACATTTTAATGACATCTTCCATCAACATGGAGATATTGAACTGAACTCTAAAATATAAAACTAGGATTAAGTACAATTTAATTTGAAAATTGGTTTTAGGATAATGACCTTATTAGGGCAGTCAGGAAGAAAAAAATGTTTCTAATTTAGATCTCTCTCCCCCTATGATTAATGTGATTCTCATTGAGAGAAGCTTACTCAGTGAAGCAAAATGATTATGAAATATTTGCCTGTTGGTTGCAAGCACCGATTCTAGACTGGATTTGATATGACGCATATATTGAATTGACCTATGCCTATCTTGACTGGAATCAAGTCTTAAGCTTTTTAATTACCACAAAGTGAATGTTTGGAATTGCTGTTTAATTATTTCTTTATGCCTTGCTTTTTTCAATGGTTGATTTCTCCAGGGGTTGAACATTAAAATTCTCCCAGACCTAATTAGCTATAGTCCAGGAATGTAGTTTGATATTTTTTTTAGGAGAGTGTGTTGCTTTGGTACTTACTTTAGTAACTTGCGTAGTTTTATTAACTTTCTTACTAGCACCTTAGGAACTTGCATTTTTTAAAATTTAGCCCAAATATACTCTTCCACACAAACAGAGACTACTGTTTATAACTACTGTTATCTGTATCTGGCTAGCCGTCTAACCCAACACTTCTTTGGTAGTTATCTGTTGAGTTTAAGAATGTGGAACACTGGGAAGTATAAAGACTAGACTCTGGAGAAGCAGGCAGTCATTGATCTTTTTAACAATAGTAATCTTGTAACCAGATTATCCAGAGATGTATGCTTCAGGTTCTTAACAATCATACACAATCATACACAAACAAAGCTCTGTGGATTGAACCATGGCATACATACTTCTATTTCCTTCTAGAGCCTGAAAAAGGATTAAAATGTAGGTATAGTTGTGTGATAGAGCATTGTTTTGCTTTTGCTTGGTCCCAAATCTCTTTGGTTAATGCTAGAAAAGACCTTTTCTCTGAAACTTCAAACAGCTATTGACAGTCTCTATTGCGTCATTTTAATTGCTCTAATAGCAGTAATATTTAACTGAATTTATATGTTGCAATAGCTACAAGCATACACATTGTGGAAATGCCATTATGTTAAAGCCAGTCGCTATTTGCCTCCTGTTTCTTCTGTCTTTGATGGAGAGATTCTGCTCTTAAGAGATTTGTGGATTCCTGTGAATCTGTAACTAAGTGAAGGTGTGTTTAAATATTTACCAAAGAACTGATCTTGTTGGTACTTTAAGGTAAGTATTTTACATGTATTTCCGGTATATTTATTTTATTTGGGACAGTCAATTAAGCAAAGACCTACAAGGACAGACGAGAAAAAAAATCTGTTTCAGCTCAGAAATGGTCTGTTTGTCCATAATTGGTTTCACAGCTGCAAAACAAATACATCCTACTTGCCTACTTCCTAATGTCATTAAGATGAACTCACTGATTAGCCAACTAAGGTCTCTGTGGATTGAAAAGCCCCATACCATCAACACATTAGCAAACATTAACATGACACAAATCATTAAATGTTCCCATTAAGGTTAGACTCTGCCCTGAAACTTTGCAGTGATGTTTTAATCTTTTTTAAAAAACATATTGCACTCACCTCTGCACTGAAGAACATTGGGGAGGGGGTAATTTGCTGGAAAATGCACTTTGCTACATCCTCAGGACCCCAGTTTACATATGTTTTAGGAAAAAGAAGACACCTCCCACTTTGAAATTTGAGAGAGGTCAGCCTTTCTCTTTAACTTTCTGATCCTTCCCCTTTGAAGTTTTCCTTCCCCGATTGTTCCTTACTGCTTTGTGCTGGCACTCCTAAAAAATCTTCAGATATAAAGTTGTAGGAAGAAATCTGGGTTCCTTGTTCTTATCGCTGTGCCACCAAGCTTAACTCCTGAGGCCCACAAGCAGAAAAAACCTGCCATTCCACATCTGGAATGTTTTTTTCTTCCTCTGGAACAGGTTACATTGGCATCACAAACCTCAGCCTTTGTTCTCCTGTTTTCCTTCATTCCCTCAAGCAAGGATAACTTATCATCTTTTAGCTTCCTCTTTATTCCTGACACATTGTTTGGGGCATCTGAAGAGCTGCTTATTCCCACACAAAGCCACCTGCACACTTCATTTTCAGAGGCTCTTTTCTAGAAATTACCACTCTGTGACATAGGAAGGTTACAAGCAGCAAGAGAGCCTTCTTGACTTTGGGAGAAGAGACGTAGTTAAGTATTACCAGGAATCAGGTGGCACCTTTTCAGATTAATACATTTTATTAAACATGATTTACAGCTGAAGAAAACTTGCACCTTTGGGTAAAATGAATTATTCTGATCCTCCAAGAAGTGTGGTTTGATCTTGGCTTAATCACTCTGGAAGGTTTGCAAAACATGCCCTACAAAGAGTTCCTACAGATAACTCAATGAGGCAGCACCAGATGGTCACTTATATTTGACCCTGCAGAACAACAAATCATCCAGAGGATGTTGATGGAATTGCTTATTTAGGCTTTTATTAATAGTCTTTTTCTTTCTCCGAATGACTTGGCTCAGAAGAGACTTCTTAAAATAAAAATCCTAGACTTGCTTTATTATACTTGCTTCTTTTTCTGGCTTGGTTTCACCAAAGCAGCAATAAGGCAATATATATAAATTCTGTATCTTAATCCTACCTCCTGCCAAATCAAATGTTAAGTGGTGGTTTTATCATCCTACCAGGTAAGGTAGGCAAAAGTACTAGCAAGGCAGAATCAATGACATGAGATACTTAGACAGGAGGCTAGTATCAAAACAATAACCCAGGGCTAGTCCAGGGTTTCAATGAATTAGTAGTGACTAGGCATGGACCATAATCAAGGCACAAGTGAAGGTTATTTGATTGATAACTACCGCAGAGTTCTAGATATCCACTCAGGATTTCATTTTCCCCAGTGTTCCCAAATAGTTAAGAAATAAGTCTTGCGTACCATCTCACTCTATTCATTGGTCCTATGTCAAGGAGCAGCAATGCTTTCATGAGTCAGAGATTTTGACTTTCAAAGCATGAGGAATTGGAGGGGACTGGCCCCAATCCAGATTCCATGCTAAAAACTAAATTTTTTAGGAGAAGGCGAGTGTCTCATTTGATTCTCACTCTCTCAGCCCTACAAGATAAACTAGATTAAGAAACCAACACCGGATGGCCTAAAACTAATTAAAATGGAAGTAAGAAAATCTTGCTTCTCCTCCTTCCTCTTTTATCTTCATGTGAATTAGGGAGGCACCTCTCCTAGGTGGTTTTCTTTTTCTTTGTATGGACCTAAACTACATTTATCTGTTCATTGCCTTGGTAGTGGATCTTCTGTCTTTCACACCATCGCCTGTTCTCTCTGCAATCTCTTCCTTCCTTCATCAAGATATCTGGAGGAGTCATGAAATTGGTCATATTAAAAGACAGTGATGGAGGACAGAATTAGCAGAAATACCTGTTCAACGATTGGCTTACCCTTTGGATTTTCCTTTTATTTCCAGGAAGACATTCATTGCTGGTTTCTCAAGGAAGCTCATTAAAGGTACTCCTCAATGTACAACCGTAACTGAGCCTGGAATTACAGTCACAAGTCGCTGCGGTTGTAAGGCGAGGCATCACATGACTGGACCCGATTTTCCAAAATTTATTGGGGAATACGGTAGTTGTTAAGCAAATGCCATGATCATTAAGTAAGTCAGTTTTCCCAAACGGGTATCACCCCCCCCCCGAAACTAGAAATAAAAGCTGGAAACTGGCAAAAAACCCCACCTCATGCAAAAACCATCACAAATCTCAGTCGTGACCACGGGATGTTGCAAATGGCCATAAAGGTGAGCCAGTTGCCAAGAGCCCAAATTACTGTCATGTGACTGTAGGGGTGTGGGTCCATTGTAGCTTTGAACTGTCACTAAGTGACTTGTCATAAATCGAGGACTACCCTTAATCCCAGATTCTTGTATCAGGTTTTCCCGCAACACTGTGTTGAGTTGGTCAGATTATTCAATACTCTTTTTCATTGTTAGTATGAATTGTTTCAAGAGAGGGAGGGATCCATAGTACATACATCATTTTTTCTTAAGATATTTTTGTTTTATTCCAAAAACGTTAAAATACAAAACTCCCTCAAAAAAACAGGAACAAATAAGACAAAAAATATTTAAAAAGTGCATTTTAAAAAAAGATACACATATACATATATTATCCCTCCAGTTGAATACCAATAAATACGTTGCAACAATATTACTTTGCCACCCCTTGTGAAACATCCCCCCAATTTTTAATACCATTTAAAATATGTTTAAATATCATTTTATAAAGTATGGAGAACTATACTATCACTAATTAATTTGGCAGTAATTAATGAATGTCAAAGATCTGAGTCTTAATGGATTATTTAATTGGAAGTCTTTGTGGATTTTGCAAATGAGATAATATTAATCTTCAAAATATTAACACTATATATGTATCAAACAAAGTGGCAAATGCTTTTTTGGCAAATGCTTAGACAGATATGAGCATGTCCATGGCTGATTGATGTATCCTGAAATCTAAAGAGCCATTCCATAGGTAATAACGAAGGAGGACTTTGTAGTTCCTTAACATATTTTCTAGTATTAGTAACTACATTCATTCTGTTAGATAATCCTTAACATTGGTGCTGTTCAGAAGCTATTTCTTCTGTGACTTGGAACAATTTAATCTGACATTTCTTTGGTCCATAGCATAGTTTCTGCTTTAAAAATAACTCTTGTATGAATCATCTAGGAGTTTCAGTAGAAACACTGTTAAGAGATCCCATCAGAATAAGATGTTAGAATATAAATCCATGGCCTCCAGGATAAAGAATCTAAAATTAACTATACTCCTGGTTCTGTTTAGCTTTTTCCGTGTATTCCTCTTCACATGGAACACTCATGAATGAAAGTATACTTTCATTTCTCTTGATATCTGGGCCAACTGTCGTGGATTTGTCAGATAATGTGAGAATCAAAGAAGAATAGAATAAGAGTTGGAAGGGACTTGGAGGTCTTCTTGTCCAACCCCCTGCTTAGACAGGAAACCCTGTTCCATTTCAGATAAATGGTTATCCAATCTCTTCTTAAAAACTTCCAGTGTTGGATCGTTTATAACTTCTGGAGGCAAGTTGTTCCACTGGTTAATTGTTCTAACTGTCAGGAAATTTCTTTTTAGTTCTAGGTTGCTTCTCTCCTTGATTAGTTTCAATCCATTGCTTCTTGCCCTGCCCTCAGGTGCTTTGAAGAACAGTTTGACTCCCTCTTCTTTGTAGCAGCCCCTGAGATATTGGAACACTGCTATCATATTACCCCTAGTCCTATGTGTAGAACCTTATTTTTTCATCACTGAATTTTATTTTCTTAGATTGCGGCCAATGTTCAAGTCTGTCAAGATCCTTCTGTATCTTAAACCTATCTTCTGGAGTGTTGGCTATTCCTGATAGCTTGGTGTCGTCTGCAAATTTGATGAGTTCCCCATCTATCTCCTTGTCCAAATCATTGATGAAGATGTTGAAGAGTATTGGGCCTAAAACAGAGCCTCGGGGTACCCCACTATATACTTCTCTCCATGTACCGTAAATGCAGTTCCATTGAGGACTACACGTTGAATCACAAACTTGTAGTTGGGTTTGTGAGAAGTTAGGCATCCCATATTAACTAATTATAGTAAGGCAAGAAATCACCGTAGTGCATGTGTTAATTTAGCCCTTTCTGGCTTGGCCTAGCTTTTCACAGAAGTGGTTAACTTTTGCATCCCACTTTTGAAGATTTTCCTGAAAACCCATGTTCTTTATGGTAGTGAAGATATAACATTTTGCACATATTCAATGAAACTTTCATTAGTTGCAAGGCTAAACCCTAAGAATCTGGTTCTGAAGTTAGGGCTTGGTGGTGTCTCACACAGCTGTAGTTTGGAGTCAGAGATTCGGTGAGAAAAGAAAAACAGAAGGCAATTGGTTTTTCAGCGACTCTGTGAAGATACTGTTAACACTGTGCAAATCTCGAAAAGTAAATACATCCTGGCATCTCCCCTTGCTTGCTCAACAAGCACACAGTGCAGAGTGTGTGGTTTACCAAGATACAAACAAAGACGAAGCTTTTGTATATAGGAAAAGAGACTGTAGTCTGTTTAAGATTCAGATCCATCCCTATGTTAAGTAGGAAATCATGGTGACCCATTTTGCTGTCTAGGCTCCTGAGGGAGAGGAAGCCATTCCTCAGTAGCCTGAAGGGTAGCCAAATGTGGAGAACTTTGAGGAGAAGGGAAAGCATTAGGGACCGAGGCAGGCGGTGGTCCAGCATAAGCAAAATTCATGCCAGGAAGAAGAATGAGTAGTCAAAGTAGATTCAGTGTCAATCACAAAGATGAAAAGAGTGGTGTATGGAGGTGATGGAAAAGATAGTCTTCCTATTACAGATAATGTATGTCCATTAAGAAGACTTATAATGCACCCAAATGAATAGGCTTAACAAATTTAGGTCTTGGGCAAAAACGAAGTTGCCAATTTGGTCATATTAGCTGCGTCTTACAGCAGTTTTAAGTTTCTCATTTTTATATGCACACTCCTGCAGTAGGCTTCACAGTGGCTGAGTTCATGGTCACCTAGACCAATTTTCAAACTTTTTCAGGCTTCAGATTCTGTTCCAAAAAAAAAACACTACCCTCCCAGAACTTCTGTCCAAGAATAAGAACTGTAGTGATAAAAATTGACTGCATTTGTGTGAAGTTTTTATTGGCCATTAATCTTTCATGGAAACTCTTACATTCTCAGAATTCAGTTTGCAAAAAGAAAAAAAAGGGGGGGGGAAATCTGATATAGAACATCGCTTTCTCAAGCCAGTGTTCTTGGTTTATAATTTACACTAAGTTGTAAACTAGTCATACTGGCCTGGGTTTGTATGACACCAGTGAGAGGTTCTCAAACTCCATATTGTGTTTTCCTGGAGATTTAGAATGGGTTGCAATACTTTTTTAAAAAACATTTTTTTGCCTTAAGCATGTTGGTTGAGCATGGAGGCATCAACAATAGTCAAGCTTACAGATCAGGTTCTACCTGCTTCCATTTTTTTATGAATCACTAACAGTACTACACTTTTAAAGCCATGTTTTGGAACATTAGTTTGAAATTAACTTTTATACTTGCTTATCTATACCAGCAACTATATGAAGGTATCTGCTAAAATCTGTCATTATCTTGAGTCACGCATTGTGATGTTCCAGTAGAAACCCCATGACTTACCTACATCTGTTCAACGGTGGGGTGCAAATACAAAAGACTGAATTTTGAATTGAGGCATTACATGGCATATCTATGCATATTAGCAACATATTAGCATGTTGTATTTGTTTTATAAGGTGGTGAGGTGCTCCTATTATTTGATACGAACGTGTGTATGCCAGATAGTCCTTGACTTATAAGCACTTGTTTAATGACTGTTCAAATTTACAGTGGCACTAAAAAAAGGGGCTTATGACTGGTTTTCACATGACTGCTGCAGCATCCCGATCGTCATGTGATCAAAATTTAGGTGCTTGGCAACTGGCATGTTTCTAACCATTGCACTGTCCCAGTCATGCGATCGTAACCTTCCCAGCCAGCTTTTGACAAGCCAAATCAAGGAGGGAAGCCGGCTTCACTTAACAGCTGCAGTGATTCGCTTAACAACTATTGCAAAACATTGTAAAATGAGGCACAACTCACGTAATAACTGCTTTGCTTAGCAACAGAAATTTTGGGCTCAGACTGTGGTCCTCAGTCGAGGACTACCTGCACTGAATTATGAAAAAGCAGTGATGTAACAGTATTTCACATTTTGACCAACCCTAACCACGATTATGGGAGGTTTGCAACAAATCAATCACGATGGCAAAAGTTTGAGAATTCCTGTGCCAGGCTGAACTGCGTTTAGCTAATTTGTAGTTCAGCCTGTGAGCTAGGGGAAAGGCACCCAGAGCATATTGCTTGATCCACAATAACAGTCTGCTTTTGGCTCACGGCCTGATAACCTCAGTGTGAGATTATGAAGAATGAAGGCTCCCCAAAAGAAGAGGCTCATACAGGTAGTCCTAGAAATGCCTGAAATTCAAGCAGGAATATTCATTTATGGCATTTTGTTGAAAAATCTTTCATGTTTCCTATTTAATTGCGAATATAGAAGATTACAGGTAGTTCTTGAATTACAATAGTTCATTTAGTGACCATTCAAAGTTACAACGGCACTGGAAAAAAGTGACTTATGACCATTTTTCAGTTACAACCTTTGCAGCATCCCCATGATCACGTGATCAAAATTCAGGGGCTTGGCAACAAACTCTACTCATGACCGTTGCTGTATCCCAGGGTCATGTCATTCCCCTTTTGCAACCTCCGGACAAGCAAAGTCAATGGGGAAGCCAGATTCACTTAACAACCGGTTTACTAACTTTATCAACTGCAAAGGTTCACTTAACAATTGTGGCAAGAAAGGTCGCAAAATGGGGAAAGACTCACTTAACAAATGTCTCGTTTAGCCACAGAAATTTTGGGCTCGATTGCGGTCGTGAGTCAAGGACTACCTGTACAAAACACACCGGCTTTCCGCGGTAGAGTGGCATCCTTTCGTTTGGGTCCGAGCCCCTTAAAAATGGCTTAATCTCGGAGTAGCAGAATCACCACCTCCAAAAAGTCGCCTCCGTTCCCCTCTGGGCTTGATCGCGTGGCTCTCGGATCCTTCGGTATCCCCACCACGCGAGCGTTTGGCCGGAAGGACGGATGGAGGGTGGGCAGTGGGAGGGTCTCTGGGGGCGGGGCCTCCCGGAGCGACCTCCCCCTTTCTAGTGGCAAAGACACGAGGCGGCCGCTGGATAGAAGGCGCCCAGGGACACGAGCGGAGCGGCCGGGTAGGTAGAGGTCCGCGCTGTTGGTCGCGCTCTTCGCCTCTTTCCATTGCAGGTGCTTTAGGGGGAAGAGGAAAGACCTCCATCGCAGAGCGGCCGCGGTAGATCGTTCCCTCCACTCCCAGAAATGCTTTCCTTTCATGGCAAAAGAGCGGCGCTTTCGGGCTCGGTGGAAGGGGGCCAGAACGGAGTTCGGGCACCTGTCGCTTCTTGTGCTTCTCGTTTCTTGGGAGTGGGCGGCAATCGGCTTCCCGGGCGGGCTCGCTCCGCGCCTCTGAGAAGAGCGGGTCCCAGCACCACGAGGTTCACCTCCCATCTCCTCTCGCCTCCGCGTCGGCTGCTGAATGATTTAACGGCTGCTAGTGCCGACAATTTGCCCCGAAAATGGGCAAGAGGGGATAGTCGTGGCCGCTTTTGGTCTGCCGAAGAGCAGATTAACGAGTTGGAAGGGGCCTTGTAGGTCACCTAGTCCAACACCCCCCCAAGTAGGATACCCTGTCTACCCCATTTCTGACAGATGGCAGTCCAGTCTCTTCTTGAAAGCCTCCAGTGATGAAGCTCCCACAATTTCTGAAGGCAAGCGGTTCCATTGGTTGATTTCACTGTCAAAAAATTCCTCCCTATTTCCAGGTTGAATCTCTGCTTGCTCAGTTTCCATCCATTATTCCTTGTCTGGCCTTTGGACGCTTTGGAGAATAGCTTGACCTCCCCCCCCTCCTCTCTGTAGCAGCCCCTCAAATATTGGAATATTTCCCGCTTCTTTTCTGCGGGGAGCCGCTTTCAGCAGCAGCGTTGAATTTGGCGGGAAGGAAAGATGCACTTCTTGTGTCTGCTGTGTGCCTGGGAAACGGGGTTGGGGGATGATTCAGACGAGGTGGAAGGGGAGTTTGCAAGCCAACTCTTCTGATTCTCCCCCACCCACCCATGTTCTCGGAACCTTAGCTGTCTTTGAATAACGTGTCTTAATGAATCTGGCGCAGTAAGCGTAATTAATACATTTAATGGTGGTTTCGAGTGGGAAAGTACCAGGTAATATCAGATTACCTGTTTTGTGGTAGGCAAGAAAAGCCTAGTTCCCACTTTTTTTTTGGGGGGGGGGAAATCCAGGTCACGCATGGCACATATTGATTTCTCTGCCTTGGGTGTCAGTAGCAGAATGTGTGAATGAGCTCCAGGAAAAAGCATCTGGGAATGAAGGGAAAGAGCTAAGTGACAAGATGCTTGTTCTGCAGGCAAGAAGTGTCACATTCAGCCCTTGGCATCTGCAGGTAGCGCTAGAGAAAGGGAAACCTGGTGAGCTACTGCTAGTTGTAATGGTTTAGTATGGATCCAGATCATCCTATAATGTAAGCTAAGGTTGGAACAGTAACATTAATATCCTAATAGTGAACTTAATCACTATGGAGCTGTGCAAAATCTCATGATTCGTGCTCAAAAGCAGACTTGAAACAACCCCAAATTCATACAAGTGCAAAGTAATATTGGGGGGGGGGGGGAGGAATCCAATAGGGTAAAGGCAGCATGCTTTGTTACTTGGTTGCAGGTGGGCAGTGGATAGAAAATTGAGAAGAAAGAATGGAAAAGGACATTGCTAAATGCCTGACATTCAAGAAGGAATATTTTTTTACAGCATTTTGTTGAAAAACCTTTCACTTTTTCTATTTAATTGCAAATTTAGAAGATTACAGGTAGACCTTGAATTACAACAGTTCATTAAGTGACTGCTCAAAGTTACAATGGCATTGAAAAAAAGGGGCTTATGACTGTTTCTCACACTTACGACTGTTGTAGCATCCCCGTGGTCACGTGATCAAAATTCAGACGCTTGGCAACTGACTCATATTTATGACGGTTGCAGTATCCTAGGGTCACGTGATCATCTTTTGCAAACTTCTAACCAGCAAAGTCAGTGGGGAAGCCAGATTCACTTAATAACTGTGTCACTAACTTAACAACTGCGGTGATTCACTTAACAACTGTGGGAATAAAGATTGTAAAATGGGACAAAGTTCACTTAACAAATGTTTTGCTTAGCAACAAATTTTGGGCTCAATTGTGGTTGTAAGTTGAGGATTACATGTGTTGATTTAGAAGCTTGCAGAGAACTGTGCAAAAATAAATTAATGGTTTTGTATACTTAGTGGGGATTGGTATGTGTATTAAAATTATGAATAAAAAGTCTCCAATCCAGGGATTTTTCTAACTAATTCTTTAATCCTAGGGTTCTGCAAGAATTTGATGGGATTTTATGAGAGACTAATGGCAGGAAAAAAAGTGTTACTTGAATGCAGCCAACTTTCTATCTCTATACCATGGCCTCTTGATCAGAGATTCTGGGAAATTATTTTTTTTAACAAATGGGTTCTGTGACATGAAAATGTTTGAAAATCTATACTTTGTTCAACTTGGCATCTTCAAAATCTGTTAAAGCTACAGTTCCCAGAATTCCAACTTAGAACTTTTGGCAGTAAATAAAAGTTAAATAATAGATGAAAATTAGAAAAAAGTAAATTACATTTTTAAGGGAAACAGAGTAATGTTTACTTATTGAATATATGTGAAAATATTGACAGAACTTGCACTGTTAACACAAATTGATTCAATCTAACTGTCAGTAATAATTCTTTTATCCTTTTAAATACAACTTACTTCCATACATGTACAATCCTGCTAGACTATTTTCTCCAGGACTATGGGGTGTATTTTGTAGGCAGTATAAAAAAAATATATAAACTCTAAATCCTTCCCAACTCTGCAAGAAATCAAATGATGGGTATTGA
Organism: Oxyrhabdium leporinum; assembly: GCA_032468155.1. Taxonomy (NCBI): domain Eukaryota; kingdom Metazoa; phylum Chordata; class Lepidosauria; order Squamata; family Cyclocoridae; genus Oxyrhabdium; species Oxyrhabdium leporinum. The sequence continues at coordinate 165,901 of JANHFL010001089.1, forward strand.
ATTCTGGGCCTTCTCCAAATATAATAAAGCTGCACCCCAGTGTAAAGAAAGTTAGATTTAACTCAGCAGCAGGGTCCCTTTTGCTTGGAAACAATCTTCAGAGAATTCTTAACATTAATGATGTGCTATTAAAAATTGGAATTTTTAAGGTATTTCTTTTCTATCATTATTGAGGAAAGGGATGGGTGCAAATGAAGAAATACATCAGTACTGCTTTCCCCAGCTACTCCCAGAACATCTGAAGAGACAATAAAGAGACAAAGAGACAATGCTTTATCTTATAATCTTGAGTTATTTAAGTGTCTCTTTTCTTGTAAAATGCTTGCACATGAGAGAATGAATAACAGTACATGGAAAACTACATTTATTTACCGTCTTTACAGAGTGCCCTGGACAGCGTAATAAATTGTGGTTTGTTACATTACTTTTCATAGCAATTCACTTTGGTAAGGCTGAGAAAGTGTTTGAGCTAAGATAGTTTTTGTCAGTCTTATGACCAAATGGAGGTCTTACCCAGATTTTCCCTGGGGTAATGTTTTCTGTTTCCCACTCTAGCTGCCCAGTGTATGTTTATGTAAGGAATCAAACTGGAAGAAAATGTAATTACTTTAAATATTGTTATATAAAATTGTAATGGGAACATGTAGATTTTTTCCTATTTTATTTTCCATTAAAAAAAATATGCCTGCATTTATAGTCCTTAACAGACAAGAACCCTTTTTTATATTGAGCTTCTTTTATTTTATATTTTTACTTTATTTTATGCCACTAATAAACAAGTGTCTCCTTCTACTTTCCCTGTAGGAATTCTGTTACCAGTGCACCAAATAGGTATCAGCCAGTCTTGGGAACAACAAGTACAGAAGGTTGGTGGGTAGATAAAAAGAAAATGATGAACAAAACAGTGAGTTTCATCAACAAAACTGGAACAAATCCTTCCATGTAATTACAGGAAGTCCTCAATTTATAACCACCGTTTCCATTGCTAAACAAGATAAATATTAAGTGAGTTTTGCCTCATTTTATGACCTATATTTGCCACAGTTGTTAAACCAATTACTGCAGTTGTTAAGTAAATTATATGATTGTTAATCATCTGGCTTCCTCTGTTGACTTAGCTTTTCAGAAGCCACCTGGGAAGGTTTGCAAAGGGTGATTGTATGACCCAGGACGGTGCAACTGTCATAAATACATGTCAGTTTCTAAGTGACCATGGGGTCACTTTGACGTGACCATAGGAATTCTGCAATGGTCATAAATGCGAAAAATGATCATAAGCCACACTTTTCAGCACCGTTGTAACTTTGAACAGTCATTAAATGAATGGTTAAAAGTTGAGGACTACCTGTACTGATGAGCTTCCTCCTAAATTTATCACATGGCAGTTGATTAACCATCTTAAAACATTCAATAAGATCCTTCTAAGTTCATTTTAACCCAAGGACCAGGAGGCCTGGATAAACTTGTAATTTCCTTCTCTGTGGTGATTATAAATGCCTAAGATTGTGGGAAAGTGACAGAAACCAGGAAATCCCAGGAAAATTGTATTGCTGTTACATTCAATTTAATATTTAGAAAGTAGCATTGGCTTGTGTCTGGGGCTTCATTTGTCTCTACAAATAAATGTGTTGGGATTTTTCTTAAAGACAATCTTCCCTGTCCCCAGCAAGGTTGCATGAAAAAGATGCCAGAGAATTGTGGTGACACAGTTGTATTGATTCTGCCCTTGTACACTATTGATATTTGCTGTCTTCCCCCAACATACTTTTAGCAAGTTAATATGACTCTCAACAGAGAAAAGATACATTGGCTTTTTATGCTGTGCTGTGCTAATACTTTTGAAAAGTTGGACAAATATTTGTTTTGCACTGTTCTAATATTGTACACAAACCTTTTTGATCCAGTAAGAAAGGAAAACTTGGTTTCATCCCACTCTATAATATTTGTAAAATTATATTCACACATAATATCATAGATATCAATCATTGCAGAGATACTTTTATGGTCTCGATAGTTGTAGATATGATTTCATAAAGAAGCTATCTTGACCTCTTTCAAACCATGCTTATTTGAGTGGGTTCTTGTTGTATCCATATAATTAATATAACATGTGAAGGTAACTTGTACTGATTAACCATACCCCTTCACTCAAGCATGAGCATAGCTAAATTTATAGCTTATTAATAAGGACAAGCTCTATGAATGGACCTGGTCATGAAATAAATAGGAAGCTAAGTTAACCTGCACAGTCCCAAGGTCTTCATCTGCTTACTTAAAAGTAATAGGTATGATGGAACAATCTTCTGCAGAATAGAAGTAGGAAAATGTTTTGTATTGACTGCAAATTGGAGACTATTACATGCGTTCATGTATTACATAATGGGAACGGTGGGGGGGGGGGAAACTTAGCTGCCAGAAAACTGAACGGAATGCCAACATTTATTCTTTTCCGGTGTTATCTAAGCCTAGTGTTCTTAAAATGCAAACTCTGAGATGGATAGAATTTGTCACTTGGACTATCCATCTGAGATGGTCCTTCAACCATGGGACCTGTGTTCTCAGCAGGTCTCAGGACATTTGGAAAGAGGCAGGATAGGGAAGGCTTTTCTCCACCAATATGATTGTGGTTTTCCATCCTGCGGTGTCCTGTGAAAGTTATTTTGTATTGCAAAAGTTCTATTAATCACTCCTCATTAGCCTTTAAGATTATAGGTAGAATCTATACCACATTGAAGTTTCAGGGAGGAGCTACCTTCAAAAAAAATGTATGTAGCAATGTATTCTTGTTTCAGCAAGCTTTGCCTTTCACATTTATGGAAGGGAGAGTTGGCCTATATCCCTGGAATATATGGAACAAATGGGAAAGCCATCAAATCTGAAGCTGCCTGTAATCAGCCCTGGAGGCCCTTCTTGTTAGTTACTATTTATTACACTGTAGCAACTTTCATGCCACTTCAATCTGGTTGTCTCTTAAGAAAAGTAATGGCGTAAGTATTAGCCAAAATAACACAGTGACAACCAATTTAATACATTGAAACAGTACTCTTGGCAACACATCTTAACCAAGGGAATAACTTCATCTTCAGTCATTCCCAGAAGGCTCTAAAAACATAGATCTTCACAAACCTCTGTTAACTCATGACGGAAGAGGTTCCTCCTACCTCCAAGACAAGCTATTTCCCAGAAAAAGAGTCCCTACAGAAAAGAAAGAGTCCCTTCCTTCCCTAAGATTCCCTAAGGGCCCCTGTAGTCACTTTTTATTTGCTCATTTGAAAAGGCAGATTCTGTTTCGATTAGACAGTTTTGAAGATTCTGTGATGCTTCCTTAGGAGATCAGTTCAGCAATGGCCAAGAAATCCTTGTTGTCCTAACTTCATGTCATGTTAGCATTAAAAAGGTATTTTAGCAGTTGTATAGCTTAACTATCTTTAAACAATATTATGCTGTATTTTTATTGTCCTAAGAAGGCTTGCAAGAAATAAAATATTTCTTTTGAAAAAACTGGAAAATGCCTTGCAAAGGTATGAATATTTTAAATAAATAAATATGCTTCTATTTAACACATACTTGCAATTATTTTGGGAGGTGGCGGTTGTTTCCAACACTAGGCTGAGTTGATTCACTTCCAGCAATGATTCTAAAAACAGATGATATCAGTGTCAGAAATTCATTTATATTAGCTTAGAATTATTAGAAACCACAATAGTTATTAAAGTATTGTTGTTTCCAACTGAATAGTCTGCATTCCTGGTCAGTTATATGACATTTTTCTGTGGAAACTTACTCCCACTTCATTTCATTTCCTGAGAATGTTTTCAAATTATTTGTGATACTGACTAACCTTTAATCTAACACAGAAAGAAGACAATAGAGCAAACTTTCCAAACAAGATGCCATCCAGGTTTGTTGGAACTGCAATTCAGAATTCTCAGCCAGTATTGCTGTGCACTAATTCTCAGCAGCAAGACATTATTAGTCCAATGAAGAGACGGATTAGGGGTGACAGGATAGCAGTTTTCCAATATTTGAGGTGTCATGGAGAACAGGAGGTCAACAACAAAGCACCTGAGGGCCGGACAAGAAATAAAGGGTAGAAACTTATACAAAACTTGTCCAATCTAGAACTGAAAAGAAATTTCCGGACAGTTAGAACAATTGATTAGTGGAATGGCTTGCCTTCAGAAGTCATGGATGCTCCATCATTGGAGGATTTTAAGAAGAGATTGGACAGCCATTTATTTGAAAGGGTCTCCTACCTGAGCAGGGTGTTGGACTAGAAGATCTCCAAGGTCCCTTCCAACTCTGTTATTCTGCATTTAAGTACTGTCAAGTTGGAGAAGGCTGAAAGTCAAGACATTATTGTAGGAGTTTGCTATAGAAGCTGGTTGAGCTGGATTGTTTCTTGGTATGGAGTATGTGGTCTATAATGATTTGGCAAGTTCATATTAGAACAGGGGCCTCCAAAGTTGGCAACTTAAGACTTGTGGATTTCAACTCCCCAAATTTCTCAGACAGTCATGCTGGCTGGGGAATTCTGGGATTTGAAGTCCACACTATGGCATTGCCAAGTTTGAAGACCCCTAATGGTGGAAATACTTTTAAATGCAGCTTGTTGGGGCAAGGAGCCAGGATGTTTCTGATCATGCTGAAGATGCCAGGACACCATGGACGTGGCTAGCCTGCAGTTTCAAGCATGCTTATTCAGGGAGAGCAAGGACTCTTTCAATTGACAGTGGAAACAAAACTAAGCTTTGAGGACGTCTGTTTGACCACCACCTATGCACTGCACAAAGTGCAATCAGAGATAATGGCAAATGCATGAGTGACCACAGCCTTTTCTAAGAATTCAGGCATCATGTATATATTTCTGTAAGGGAGATTAGCCAAGGCTGGCTTTCTCCCATTTTGATACTTATTTGAACATCTTTTTTAAAAAAAGATTGCTCATGTAGAATTCATTTGAACTGAAGCCCTATTATCTCAAGTGGGATGGGAAGGATTCAGTTATTACTGTGGTTCCCAAACTGTGTACCGGGTGCCAGAGAAATCCCAGGGGGTTATTTTCAAGAAGAGAACTATGGCAGTTAAATAATTTGTGTTGCAGCTGAGCTTTAGCTATGCTTTTCCTAAAAGGAATGGCTGTATTGAATTTACATTCACTAAGGCCATAAATATAAAAAAGAGCCTTAAGAATTTCAGTCTGTCATTCACTGGAGTACAGATAGTCTAGGATCATTTCTGCAGCATGGTAGTAATTCAGAACCTTCAACTTTATCTCTGACATTTTTTTATCTTCTAAATTGTTTGTTGATAACATGAGATACACCTGATTCAACAGTTACGTTTCCCTGCTTCTTGTCATGTTCATACTGATCATACCTTAGTTACTTGGCACAGAATTTGGTAAGAGTGATATTTTTTCAGCTGTGTGACCTGTAGCTAATTACTACCACCTCCTTACTCTCTTTTTGAGCCATGTTACAGAGATCCCACATAAAAGAAGCACAATGTGGAAATATAATTGGTTTTGGTTGTACTGAGACAATCTGTAAAAACAAATGTTAGATTAGTGAACAGAGTACAATACTATTGATGGTTTCTAGGTACGATAACTATATATAATCTCCAGCATCCGAGGCATTATGTTTGTCCTCCTATTAGCTGCTAGGATCATAAATTAGAGGGTACTATTGTGTTCACGTGTTTCTTGAAGTACATTGTAGTTATTTTCTTCTCTAATAAATATATTACTAATTCATGTATTCTGATTCAAAACTCCAAATATTTATTCTTCCTGAAAACACTTTCAGCCCTGTCTAGATCTGGAAACTGGAATCCCCTGTTCCCAATCATGCTTTCAAATCGAGAATAAAATCACTTTTAAAGTCCCAATTGTTGTTGCTAAGCCTTACTGCCTAATACGATGTAGGTAATGAATGTGGTGTGTTAAACAGCCTCAGATTTATAGCTGTATATGTAAATAGTGCACTCAAAATAAACAGTGAAAAGTATAGAAATAATGATAAAGTTTATTTAGTTATTTCAAAATGTATATACACTTACTTGGG
>JANHFL010001089.1:173443-191399 GCA_032468155.1 Oxyrhabdium leporinum
TGTGCAGTTGTGAACCGCCCCGAGTCTTCGGAATGGGGCGGTATATAAATTTAATAAATAATAATAATAATAATAATGTAATCTACTGGCATGTTAGTGCAAACTTATATGCTTCTGCAGTATACATGTGTGATTTCTGCCTAAATATCCTTGCACCATTCTGCTTTCTAAGTGAGATTTTTGCAAGGATTAAGATAATAGCTGAGGAAGAAAAAAAACACCATAACATCCTGCAGAAAATTATATAGCAGAGACGTCTAGCATTTCAGCATGAATGGCAGTGGTTAAAGTAGCATAAAGATATGGATCAAAGCTTAAGACCTGACTTGTTCTACCTGAAATATTAAACTTCATCTCTTTTGCTCTGATGAATGTATTATATTTCAGTTAATATAAATGCTTTCTAGGGAGAGAACTGTTCTTTTTATATAAGCATACAAGAGGAATAAATAGAAACTTGAGATGTTGTCATACAAATGGCTTAGTGTACTTTGAGTGAAGACATTACACAGTATAGCTATTTTTTGCTCCACTTCTGGTAAGAAAAAGGGTGGAGGAAGAGATAAGAAAACTTAGAAGATTAAAAATGGAAGGTGATATCTGGTTATTTAACAGAATAACAGAGTTGAAAGGGACCTTGGAGTGCTGAGAGAGAGTGACTGGCCCAAGGTTATCTTCTTGGATGCAATCTTCTGGTTTCTAGCCTGATGCTTTAACCACTACCCCAAACTGGCACTCTGCTGTGCTGTTTGCTCATCAGATAAAGATGATCCTTTACCAGAAACAGCATGGCCTCTGTGTGTTTGGACCACGCAAAGTATTCAGTAATCCAATGTGAAGTAATAGCTGTTTTCCAGGCAATTCTGTTTCCAATCAGAATAAACAGCTGTATTAAGAGCACAAATTGGGGCCTCCTTTGGATAACACAACTGTAATCAGCCTTCCCATGTTGGCCAAGCCCTTAGCTGGAGCAGCGAGGAGGATTGTGCAAAAGCATATTGCAAAGAAGAAACCCTGTGAACTAGGAATAAATTAGCCATGTGTGCTTCCCAAATATAACTTTTTGTTCAATCCAGGGATCTAAAAACAAAACAATTAAAAAAAATAAATACTTTAATTTGTTTATTTCAATTTCTTTAATAAATCCAACCATCTGACTCAAGCCTTCCTTGACTAATTTTTACAATTAATATGCTAGTGTCCAACTTTGGGAATATGGAAATGTTGCTGTCACACCAGATTTTGCAACGCAAGTCCAAAGAATGTGGCCATGCTTAACACGAAAGGAAAGATTTGTTCATCGTTTACAAAATCTGCATTCTGGTCACTCCCAGTGAAGCCCACCCATAGTAATCAAAAACAACTATACAAACAAAAAGCCCACCCATAGTAATCAAAAACAACTATCCAAACAAAAATAACATAATAGAGCATGTAAAGATGTCAGATGAAACTTAACATTCTAAAATTAATATGGGAAAAGAGTTAAGATACATTTTTAAAGCTATCCAGAGAAGAAATAGATATCACCAAACAGGCATTATATTGAAACCAAAATAAATGGTAGTATTAAACTGTCAAAAAATGTTCAGTGGGATTATGGAGCTTTCTCTCTACATCTCATATACTACACCAGCAGCTTACTGTTTAACAGCTTTTAAATCATTTTTCTGCTTCCTTGTACTTTTTCTCCTATAGAAAAAAATTGGACGCACAGAGGAAGTGCTTTCTTTCCACTGAGAGTGGCCGTTTCTTATCTCTCAGTGTTTAAAGAAGAAGAGAATGTTTGGCAGGACACAAAAAGTTAATGCCTACATCTCCCCTTTCGGTCCTTTATACTTAGAGGAGGGTTCCTTTCATCCTTTAGAGATGGATGCAATTTATCTTGGCAGTATTGTTCTGATGGTAACCTTGCAGCCAAAAATTGTTAAATCTTATCATGATGTCCTGGAATGGAAACAATACAAAATAAGGAGCTCAAATGATAATTTGTCCCTAGTTGTAGCCTTGCTGGCTGCTGCCTCTTGGCTCCAGCCTGTTGAAATGAGCCCCGGAGAACCTCTTGGGGAAAATACAATGAAACCACCTTCTCTGCAGTCCAGAGGCTGTCCTGCTTTCCATGTTTATCTCTGCTGCAGCATGATGCCAGATGACAACTGGATAATGTAGTGTTTTTTTCAACTTTGTTGACTTCTAAATGTGTGGACTTCATTTCCCAGAATTACCCAGCCAGCATACTCTGTATAAATAAAATAGTATGATTTGCTATTACATTTTCCTAGGAAGTTTGCTGTTCCATAATCTCAAGAATAATATGAGTAATTACTTTTAAAAGGTAGGTTGAAAAAGAAATGGAAATAAAATTTCAACATATAACAGCAAGGCTTTTTCCCAGAAATTTGTAGAATGACACAATCAGTTAACATTAAATCTATTTGGGTTGGCGGTCTGGCATAAAACAGCAAATCTTTGTATGAATTTATATCTCAGGGAGAAATTAGTCTCTCTGCAGCCAGAAAAAGGATACTCTGTATGCTAGAACTTAAGGAATTATTTTGAATTATATCCATCTACAAAAGTGATTGAAATGTTCAGAATGAACTTTGCACTTTTTTCTGAGTACAATATATTTTGCAGTATAATGAGTATTTTGGCAAGAATTGGGGTAACACAGGCCAAGGGGTAGGGCAATTTAGACCAATAGGATTAGGTGGAGCTATTGCTATTTTTGCTCATTGTTTCAGTAACATTTTAATCTTGATCTTCGGGTGGAATTTACTTCTATGTTTTCATGTTTAGGACTACAATTATAATTGGTAAATTCTTAGAATTGCTGAAGATAAGCAACACTGGTCTAACGGGCATTAGGTGCCTGCTAAGGCAAAGGAGGGAAATAATTATTTAATTCGGGTCAGAATGGGAACTTTGTTATCTCACAATAAGTGAGAGTAAATTGGAGGAGCTAACTTGTTTAAGCAGCCTCTCTTCCATGTGTTAATTGAAAAATGAGGGTCAAACAACTTAAAATAACAGTGTCCTGTTTTTTTTTAATGTCATTAAACACTCTTATTTCGCTAAAAGTTAATCATAATATCAACAATATGATAACAATATGCTTAAAGTAATTACTTTAAGGAAGGTAACCAACAAATTGTAGGTAAAAATCCAGCATTGCCAACCACTTTTTCCTTTCTAGCCACCAAATGCCAGTAAGAAAATACGACTTGAGTTGTTTGATTTCGCAGAAAACTAACTGAGCAGAACATCATTAAAGTCACTGGAGAGACTTATTTCCTAACCAAAAGGCTATCATATGACAATGCTGCTCCGTGTACTTACTGTTTAGCAGTATACACGTTGTTTCTAATTTAAGTGAAAGCCGGAAGATGACAGGGAAAGAAGCTATACCTTTTGGCAAGCAATACATATGCCTACATGTGTGTGTGAGAGAGAAAAGATTAATTAACCTATTCAGGGGTTTCACTTTTCATACATCAACACATGATAGGTGAGAACAAGGATGGGTATATTGGTTTTACCCATCCATTATTGTTTTGGAAAATCAGGATTTCTGCAAAAAGAGAAAATGCATAGGTAAAAACAAAGTTTCGATAAATTATTTTTTAAGATCATGGAAAGTGATAATGTAAAGATCAACCTACCATTCTAATTTTTCCCTTTCAAGTCCTCATATCTCTGCATAAAAAACTGAATCCCCAATTGGAGCTAATGAAAATGCTCTTAGCTTACTCCAACCTCCAAAATGGTTGAACCTTTTTTTATAACAACTTTTCTCTTACCTGACTCCACCACTACAAAAAAGCTGATTAGGGAGAAATATATAACAATCTTCAGATATCTGAAGGGTGGTCACATAGGCGAAGGAACGGACTTAGTTTCTCTTGTGCCAGAGAAAGACCTGAATCAGTGCCTTAAAACTGCAAGGAGGGTCAGGAGGAATGTTCTAACAATAGGAGCTATGAGCCAGTGAAACATGATGTGGTGAAACCTCATGTGCTGAATTCGCCTTTGGTAGGGGTCTTCAGAGACTGGGTCCTCTTCTGTGAGACACGTTTTAGTGGACCCTGCCCTGAGCAGGGAGTTGGACTAGATAACCTTAAAGACCCTTTCAAATCTACTGTTCTTTGACTTTATAAGGTGTATTTTATAGTACCAACGACTGATGTGTACCACTTGGGGGAGGACTATATATTCAAGTGTAACAGCATGGTGTAGAATTGCCACCTGTGGGAATATACATCCTTCTATTTGAAATCTTAATTAAAAGTGATTTTACAGGGAGATTAATGGGATTTCACTAGGTAATTTTGAGCAAGTCATGGTTCTTTCTGGCAATATAGCAGAAAAGGTATTAAGTGATGCCTACAATTATCAGTGGCTGCTTTCCTGGGTTGTGTCTTCTTCTCAAAGGGGCACTTGTTAGTGATCTATCCCATGGACACTGTCAAGAGCAGGTGGTTCAGCTTAGATGCCAAATCTGTTGATTCCTCAAAGGCGTTCTGCAGGAGCGCTTAGCAAATGTAGCCTGTGTAGAGGTGACAAACTTCCCTGAAGTCTGCATAGGTTTTATTTCAATGTTATTTTAAGATTAGAGGGGCTAAGGTCAGCCTAATCCTGTTCATCCTCTCTGAGATTTGAAGGTATTATTTGACTCATTTGTGTAGTGCCTAAAAGAAGCAGAATTAGAAATGGCATTACTTTAGATCAGGGGTGTCAAACTCGATTTCATTGAGGGCCACATCAGGGTTGTGTTTGACCTTGGGGGGCCATGAGTGGGCATGGCCAGCTTCATATCACTTGTGTCGGGGGCGCCTGTGGTGGCCCTAGCACTATGCCAGTGAAAACGGGCTCTCAAGCTCTGTTTTCGGCTGCAACAGCCTCCTGCAACCCTCTGTCAGTGAAAATGGAGCTCAGGGGACCGTGCGTAGCCCTTGTGAGCTCCATTTTCGGGTGGAACGGCCTTCTGCAACCCTCACCAAGTGAAAATGGAGCCGGGGGGAGGGCTGTGCCCAGCTCTCCTGAGCTCCGTTTTTGCTGGCAGAGGCACCGCAGTCCAGTCCTTCGCTGTTTCCAGGTTGGCCCTGTGGGTCAGATCTAAGCACCCCGAGGGTCGGATCTGGCCCACGGACCTTGGGTTTGACACCCCTGCTTTAGATGATAAAAAGTTAGACAACATGAAAAAAGACCCTCACCATTTGCTTGGCTAGTAAGGTCTAATTACGAATGTTATTAATTTCAAACACACAATTATCTTGTGTAGAACTGTCCTGGGTAGAATTACTTCTCTGATGGATGAATGTATATAGAACTAGTGGTCGGGGAGAGGGTACAAACAACCAATTAGTCTTTTGGGATATTGGCTATTGTTTCTAAGGGAAATCTGTCTCCAGTTGATATTTGCTGTGGCAGAGACCTTTTGAAGATAAAGCAATAGCTAATTTCTGAAAAATTGGGTGTTGACTTGATTATAATGTTTATAACGTGATTATACTGTCAACATGATTATAATGTCCAGGGGCTCTTAAGTTTATACCATTCTAAGGGAAAGAATGTAAATACCCGAAGGCCTATTCTGAATGTTTATATGTAGGTGTAGAAGTAATGAGCCCATGCAAACTGGCCCAGCTTTGCCCTCCAAAGAATAACATATAATGATAAATGAGCCAGCCTGGCAGTTTGTGTACCAACTTTGATATTTTCAGTGTGGCACCCACAGTTTATATATAAGCAGAAAGAATAAATCCCTTTCCCTCTGAGCATTATTTGATTAATTTAAATTTTATGTTGTTGTAATTTTTTTTTCTTTTAGTTATACTTAAATCTGAACAGTTAAGTACAAATTGCTCTGAGTTTCTGATTTACTCTTTCATCAATCCCTTTCACTAGTATCTAATCTTTGCTGGCTATAAATGAAGTTTTAGTGGATGTACATGATTGCATTAGCTCAGTGAATTTAAATCATTGTAGTTAAAGAAATTATCACAAAAATGTTTTTATTGAATATTGCTGTAATTTGCAATGCTGGGTCTTATAAGATTGCAGTGAAAACTTCAGTAATGGGGCCAATTTCCATGGCTAATGAAAATAACTTTTCTGCACTAGTAAAGGGATAATCATTCAATCCATTTTTCTGCATGTGGGGACAAGATTTATCTATATTTGCAGTTATTAGGTGCTAAATAAATGTATCCACATCCAAGCTTCGTTTGAATCATGCTTTAGACCAGAGTCCCCCAACCTTTCCAGCTTTATGAACTGGTGGAAGGGAAGGGATTGTTCCATGCAAGCGGTGGGCAAGCACGCATGCACTCAGCTCCATTTGCACAAGCAGCAAGCACACACACACCCTACTTGCCCAAATAGAGCTCTTTGTGAAGCAACTGTTCTTTAATAAAGCAGTGTGTGTGTGTTTCTTTGAATATCAGCAAACCACAAAGGCGTGTCCTAGACGACGTATGCTATACGTTAATTTACCTAAAATGAGGAAGAGTCCCGATTATCAAACAAAGAAAATTGTTATAAAATTCTTCCTGTACTGCTTTTCTTTACTTTCATTGTGTTTTTCCCCAACAAACGTTACAATGATGTCAATAAAGGCAGATATTATAGCTCTAGAGTAGAAAATATCAGCTTAGAGAATACAGGGGAAGGAAGGAAGGGAGAAAGAGAGAAGAAAGGCCAAGTTCCAAGATCTTTGGAGATCCTTTGGGAATCTTTTCAGACAAAATGATGGCATCTCCATATTTCAGGAACATGGTTAAAACAAGTAAGCAGGAGCATAACTGTAAAAGGGCAAAGTAGAAAAGTCCTCTTAGCATGTAGCTGCTGATTACTACATGCTTGTTTAATGTTGTTGGTTGGTGTTTGCAATGTGTTAAGATAGATAAATGTTTATCAAAGGTTGAAGTGTTCTAAAATGGTACAAAAGTTTTCCATAACATAATCTCACCCACGTCTGCTGAAAAGTCCTAGTTGTTTTCAGTAGAACTTGATCCCAGATAAATTATATGTAAGACTTCACTCTACGATTATACTTGGATAATATGGCTCTATTGATAAGTAACGACCAGTAATGAGTAGTTATACGAAGTAGCTTGCGTCTCATGTATTCAAACTGCTCTGTAGATGTTTCAGACTAAGACAAACGATGGAATTGTACAGTACTGAATTTTAAAATTCATACATTTGGAGTCAGCCCATATCCAACTTGTTTTATCTGAGTTATTATAGTTTATCAGTTTAGGACTTTTAATCCAAACAACTAATTGGCTTCCCATTATTGATATATTTGATATTTATATGCTTCATAACAGTGAGAAATTTTAAAGAAGTTTAAGAAGTGACATACGGCAGATACTTTTAGCACTCTCAATTCAAATATGGCTTTGTGCACTATCATTTTAAATTATGATTGTAACTTATTTTGAACAAATCCTTTTCATCAATATCTTCAGAATACAAAACTCCTCTCTCCTATATATTTTATGGATATTTTATAAATATTTTTAAATAAATTTTACCCCGCTAAATTATGTCTAATTGATATCTGGAATAGTAGGACTTGAAATAAACTGTCATTTCAGTGATCATCTGTGAATATCATGGCTGGTTTTGTGATCTGCAGTTCCATCTTCTGAGTAAGAATATTCTTAGGACTCAAGATGATTTATTGTTATGGCTGGTTGCATAGTTAGCAAGATGCTTTAGACTGGATTTGGCATTTTTATCCACCTTATGAGCCCTTCCCAAGGACCTGGGATAGCAAATGTTGTTGTTAGATAATGTCAAAAATATTGCAGGATGTAAGTTGTTCCAGTTAAAGCTGCCTTTTGCAATTGACCAATGATAACTTGGTCAACAGTGATGAAGTTCAAAGAGTGCTCCTGATGTTTTGGATTGCATCCAAGGTGCCTAATAACTGTGGCTTTCTTTTGCCATAGTCATTCTGTTTGCTATAGGTCCTTATATTTTGTGATCTTCACCAGTTCTTTCTGTTGTATTCTACTGTCTCCAGGTACTGCCACTATACTAACTTTTTTGTCTTTTTCGTTGACAATGGTTAAACCTGGGGTGGTATGTGACAGATGATTTATCTGTTTGAATACTAAAGTCCAAGAGCGTTTATCTTCTTCAAATTTGATTACTTCATCTATGTTGTGGTTCTACTAGTTCTTGCTTGCAGGTAGATGGTATTTCTTGCAGATATTTTGATACACCATTGATACTTTGCCTTTGTTTGCAATCAGTTTGTGCAAATTTTGCAACAGCTAATTAGGTGGTCTACTGCTTCTTCAGCTTCTTGTAATTGCTGCCTGTTGCTTTCTTCCAAATTCTGGCTTTGTAGGTATTTGTTCTTAAAGGTTGGTCTTGTGCACTCAGAATTATTCCCCCTGACTCTTTCTTCAATGTTCCTGCTCTTAGCCATTCCCAAGTCTTGTTGTTATCCATTTTGTTGTTGTTGTTATGCTATTTTTTAAAATGTACCTAGCCATGCAATACTTTGCCTTGCCACATCTCTTTTCTATTTTTCATTTGGTCTTTTTTGTAGGCCAGTTTAGGCTCTCTCCAGCATTTAGTAACTTATCCTAATGTACTGCACTAGCTTCTGTGCATGTTCTTCATTAACCTTCAGATATTCTTCCAATGCCCTTCTTTTCTTTTTCAACTGCCTGGTTTACTTGCAACATTCCATGCCCACCTGTTTTCCTTGGCAAGTAGAATCTGTCAACATTGCTGCATTGATAAATTGCATCATTGTTTGCCATTGCTTTTCTGGTATTCTTATCCAGGGTTTTTAATTCTGCTTGAGTTTAGTCCACTATTCCAGCCATTTATCTAACGACTGGAATTTCCTCATGCTTCATTGTGCAAGACCTCTGTTTGCTTTGGGTCTCTTGTTTGCTTTTGAGGTCTACTTCTCTGATGGATTATAATCTTCCACCTTTCCCTTCCACAATTCTACAGATAATCCTTGATTTATAACCACAGTTGGAATCAGATTTCTGCTATTAAGTAGTTATATTAAGTTGAAGTACTGGACCCACTTTTATGACATTTTTGTGGTGGTCATTAAGTGAATCACCACAGTTGGTAACATAACTCAATGTTATACAGTGGTGAAAAATGCTTCACATTTGTAGTGATGTTACATTCACATTTGGATAAGCTATGATCTGGGTTAATTTTTTCTTCTTTGAAATGACCTACAGAGGTGGAAGAAATATTTGAGAAAGGATATGGATGAGATATGTAAAAGACTTGATTCACATGGAACACTTTGCATTGTATAAAGAAGGGGACAAAATGCCCAAACTAAGGACTAGCTCACATTTACCAAAGTATTTCATATGCACCTCAGCTATTTTTGAGGCTCTTTTTGCAAAACAACTACTTTCCAGTTCAGAGAAAATAGTTAGCAGTAACTCTTGGAAGCAGTTTTTGCAGGAACTGCCATAGTTCTGCTGGCATCTCAAAAATAAATGAAATAATGATTTGATAAAGGAATGTACCAGCAAATGTTGTAAGCAGAGTTTAGCTACATAATAGACAATAAATATTTAAACTATCCATTATACAGAGTGACAGGTTGTTATGGGCATATATCGAGAACCCTGCACAGTTAGGGAAGGATGCTTGTGGAAACTGGTAACAATGGATTTCCTGGTTGTTTCTGGTACTTTTACAAATTCATTCCAAAGAAAGTTGTGTAAGTTGAGGTATTGTCAGAATAGAGAAAAACAAGATTTGGGTACAATTTATTGAAAAGATATTCTTAACTGTTAAATATTTCTTATTTATCTGTTCTTGATTAGCTTCCCTTTCATCTTCCTTTATTCTCACTCCTTTAGAGTTAAATAACTTTCCCCCTTTTTTGCTTGCTTACCTTCTAGCGCTAGAAAAGATTGTCAAACAATGTGTCTCCCAATTTTTAGAAAAGAATGACTCTGTGTTATTCTAACTAATCTCAATGACAGGATGGAATGAAGGGATTTTTTAAAAACATTTCTAGATATGTCATGTTTGAGAGGATTGGCTAACATCTTAAATGATAAGCTCAACAACCCGAAACATAGTGTACTGCCAAGAACATTTAGCATTTGCTTCCTTTAGGTATAAGCAGGATTATGTGCCATCACATTGGTGATAATTCTTAGTAACCACATAGATAGATAATCTCCAGGATGATGGGGCCCAACCTGGTTACACCAGCAGTACAGCATAGATATTTTTCTTTGTAATACATTTTATCATATTTCTAGGAAACACTGACAATATTAGTTGTTGTCCATGTTACTATGTATACAAGGTCCCAGGTCCTAGGTTTTGATGTCATGTTTTCCGTGTGAGTAGCCTAGAACCATTTGTTATTCCAATAGTGAGGCCTTTTCAACTAGTTAATAAAACCGACAAATCTTCCTCAGTACCAAAATCGGACAGTTCTAGAACATTAAAATCAGGTATTGAAACAGAGCAATTAAACTAATTTAGGAGAACTTTAGATGAATTAAATTAGTTTCATTTTCTTAAAATGGAAAGTCCCCCCCCCTCTATTTCATGGTATAAATGATAATATATTGTAAGCAATTTATTAACCAGTGAAGGTTTAAGCAAAATTTAGGTCCATAATATTTTTTTCTGAAACTGTTGTCCATATATGCACAATGAAGTATATATTTTCTAAAATTACAGTGTTTAAATTATGTTATCTTTATTATTGTGGGTATTTCCAAAGAATTTCTCATCACATAAACAATCAGTACATTAAAGCCTTTGTTTGTGATCATAAATACCATATCTCTTTTGGAGCTTGTGAGGATTTGAGCCACCTGATTCATTTTATGTTTTGTTACTTTTTGAAACTTTGTTGCTCTAATGCAGGGGTGTCAAACTCGATTTAATTGAGGGCCGCATCAGGGTTGTGTTTGAACTTGGGGGGCCGGGGTGGGCATGGCCGGCCATGACAGCCTCCTGTGCACACACCCCGCCCCGGCCCTGTTTTCTCTGGCAGAGGCTGCACAAGGCCATTGTGGCCGAAAATGGAGCCCAGGAGGGCTGCAAATGCATGTCCCGAGCTCCATTTTTGCTGGCAGAGGCCCCACGGGCCGGTCCTTCACTGTTTCCAGAGTGGCCCCACGGGCCAGATTTAAGTACACTGTGGGCTGGATCCAAGTTTGAGTTTGACACCCTGCTCTAATGCAAAGCATTGCTCCTAAGCATAACCTCTTTTTTTTTTACACAGCCTCTGAGTCTGCTTCAGAAACTTTCTTAGAAATAAAATGGTAAATATTTACAATCTTGTTTGTAAGTGTGCCAAACTACTTAAAGGGTGGAAAGTTAGCAGAAAATATCTAGGAATATTACTGTCCCAACTAGGCTGAGAAATCCTGTTTTCCCCCCTTTAAACCAACATATATTGTATTTATTGTACTTCTGTAGTTAATTTCCATTCTGATTATTTCTTAATCTTGTTTCTTGACACAAGAAACTTTCTTCCTCTTAAATTAATTAATTTTCTCTTCCCCTTTATTTCCATTTCAGGTGACCAACGGTGACATAAAACAATTCTAAAGTGCCGTTATGACAGGCAGTATTCCCCAAGACAGGTACAGTAATTCTATAGTGAGACGAAAAGGTGTTGTTTCACTCATGAACAAGTACACTCATGTCATGCAAATGCAGAACATACTGTTTGCTAAACACTAAGTCAGGTGTCTCTAAATTGCAGTTGTGGACATCTGTTGGTGCCCTCCTGTCCTGACAAGGGTCATTTTTGGTGTCTGCTATGGGTCACCAATTATAATTTTTTTTCTAGCATTGGGTAGAACCAGACAACTAAACCTTGGAGTTGCTGCAAATTTAGCAAATATTTGACAATCGTGGAAAAGTTTTTTTACTTGTATCAGTCTGGTATTAGAACTTTTTTCAAGAATCACATATGAGTTCTCCTTCCTTGTTCATTGTTTTTCTCAGAGGCTTTTATGAACTTGCATAAGCCTTCTAAGTATTTGTAGTTTCCTTATGTGGTTTATTCTGTTATTGTGAAATGTTTTTTAGTTGAGGCCATTTATTTAATACCTTAAATAATATTTTAAGACTGCTTTTGCCTTTACTGTGTCTTTATTTTTAATTTCTATTTTACACTGCTCAGGGATATGTACGATGTAAGGATGATGTGACACATAGGCATTGTGGAGTTCTTGGTGCTCTCTGAGCTTGGTGGTTTGTTTGCAGGTGTTTCATTACCCAGTTAGATAGAATCATCAGTATGAGTGATGATGATATTACCTACGTGGGTAATGAAACGTCTGCGAGCAAACAGCTAAGCTCAGAGAGCACCAAGAACTCCACAGTTCAACCCTGAGGTATATGCATTCCCTTCTATTGGAGATAGGCATGAATCACCTCCCTCTGTCATGTTTAGTGTTCATTAATCAAACTTGTTTCTTATAGATATAAGGCTGTGTGGCTCATCTTTTTCATACTTGGTCTTGGAACGCTCTTGCCATGGAATTTTTTCATGACAGCTTCAGTGGTAAGTTAAGGTTGCACGTGTATAATTTGTACCAGAATCCAGACCAAGAAATTGCCCATGCCACTGATTCCCAGATTGTCTGGTTTCCACTAAGATTATATTCTAAGATGGAAAACCTTACACTGACCTTTGTTGAAAACACAGTATAGGTAGTTCTTGACTTACAGCCATTCGTTTAATGGCCATTTGAAGTTAAATTGCACTGAAAAAAGTTTCTTATGACCGTTTTTCACACATATGACTGTTGCTGCATCTCCATGGTCATATGATCAAAATTCAGATGTTTGGCAACTGGTTTATATTTATAACGATTGCAGTGTCCTGGGATCATTGCAAACTTTTGACAAGTAAAGTCAATCGGGAAGCAAAATTCACTTAACAACTGCAGTGATTCACTTAACCACTGTGGCAAGAAAGGACATAAAATGGGGCGAAACTCACTTAACAACTGTCTTAGCAACAGAAATTTTGGGCTAAATTATGGTCGTAAGTCAAGGACTACCTGTAATCCTTTTTCTTTTAATGGGAGTTCAATGCAGCTAACCCACTCTCTGTTACACTATGCAATTTATGTAACTGATCATTTTTAGCCCATTTTCTATTTTCATAAAGATTAAAAGTACTAGAGAAATGTGACTCTTTTATATTTGCACATGAAATAAAAGAAAAGTGCTAGATGTTGGAATTGGTTTCCTTCATTGCTTTGTCTGACCAATTCTTTATCTGTTTCCTATAGTACTTTGTCGACCGCCTGAAGGATTCTCACAGCAACCTATCATCATTGGATTCCCATGCCAATGTGAATGTCACAGGAAAAGAGGTAGTTTCTCTCTTTGCAGTCACTGATCAACCAAGTGAATTCAAGGGGGATGTTTGTGAATTGTGTGAAGCAGCTCTGCTTGATCTTGAATCACTCCATTAGGGCAGGTAATTGGAATGGGTCAGTGGTTCCAAGCTGTACGCTTTGATAGCTGCAAGAGGGACTAGGCTTTCAAAAATCATATGTATCTAGCATTGTATAACTATTGAGTTGGGGGAGCTTTGGTTCCTTAATTTTTTGCCCCATATGATTAGTTTCCTTTTCCTGAGTCTGAGAGTAAAATTGTTCTTGAATGTTCCGCTGCTACTCTACTCTACCATTGCATTTGAGAAATGGAAGAATTCCAGATGTTCTACCCCCGTCCAGCTACACTATGCCAAAGTTCAATGCTACTGTGTCAAAAAAAGTTGCTTACTTCTATTTATTCCCACAGTTTTGATGCTCATATTGTGTTAGGCTCTTAGAGTCACTTTCTGAGATGGGCGGTCATATAAATTTTAAAATAATAAGAGTTAAAGTAAATTGTGAATAAAAAAAAGAAAGACATTCTGGAAATGTCTGGAAATGTTGCAGAACCTGGAGACAGCAAAATACAAGAGAAATAACTGGCAGAAATCACAGAAGAAAAAGACCTGCAAATAGAAGTAGAATGACTATGGTAAAAGAAGGCAAATATAGTACCAATAGGTGCCTTGGGTGCAATCCCTAAACATCTGCAGCACTACTTGAACATCATCAGCATTGACAAAATCGCCAATAGTCAATTGCAAAAGGCAGCTTTACTTGCAACAGCTTACATCTTGCAATGATACTGCCTACAACATCTCCCTAATCTTAGGTCCGTGGAAACAATTCAGATAGAAATACCAAATCTAATCTAATTGGCTAACTATGTGACTTATGATAATGATGATGATGATGATGATGGTGGTGGTGGTGGTGATGATGATGATGATGATGATGATGATGATGATGATGATGATGATGATATCATCCATTCAGTTGGGTCTGACTCTTGGCAATTCTATGGGCCAAGTGCCTCCACATCTTCCAATCTTGAACTACTTCTTTGAGTTGTTCTATGCTCTGGCTGGTGTTAGCTTTGATGGTGTTCAACCACCGTGTTCTTTGATGTCTTTGTTTCCTTTTACCACTAAGTCTTCCAAACATAATTGCTTTCTCCAGTTAATTCCACCACGTGAATGCCCAAAGTAAGTAAGATGCAGTGTCATGATTTTATGGGATACAAGGAGAGATTATCATTTCTCCAAAACTTACAAAATTCCAAAGAGGTTTTGCTCAGGCAAATTGGAGCGATTAGAAAACTCCTGTTATCAGTTAGCAATTAGTTTTCTTTTATTTTTTTCGCACTGTCTGGGAAACTCAACATAGTATTTCACATATTTGGAAAAGTTATCTGTAGTTACACTTTGGGCCTGACGAATCATTATTTGCAAAATTGTTTTTCAGCTTTCGTGACCTACATTACATGACATACATTAATCAAAACAGAAAACAAAAGGAAAGGAAAGGGAAAAAATCATGGTATAGACTAAACAAATAATTTGAATAGAGCTGAGTAAGTTCAGAGAGCTGGATAAGTTCAATTAATAACCGAGCTGCAGCTTAACATGGAATTGCTGATCCTTTCACTGTGGATGGTACCTCGGAAATAAATAATGCAAGATGAGGAAAGAAATAATAATCCATATATTTTTCAACGTTTTTCTTTCTTATTTCAACCGAACGCGATAACCATTACAGAGAAGAGGCAGGTATGGATTTTTACTAGCTTGAAAGTAGCTTAGGGTTCTACTTTTGCAAAAAGTTGCTAATATACCAATTCCCACGATGACAGTGTTTGATGGTTGCAAGTCAAGCTCTCTTGTATTTTGTTCGGTCTGGCTCTGTTGACCTCCCGTTTCGTATTGATTGTTTTGTGGGTTGACTGCTGTTTTGGTTTATTTAGTCGGTACTTCCCACACGTTTTCTTTTCACTCTTGCAAAAAAGAAAAAGAAAAAAAGAAACTGATAATTCTGAATCATAACAAAAATAAGAGAGACCCAGAGAGCATCTTTGGACATATATTTGTTTTGACTGATCCCAGAGATTTTTCAAGCAGCTTGCTCCCTCACTCTGCAAAGCAGAATGACCAGCCCACCTTGATGGCCACCACTGAAGGTTCTGCTTGTCTCCAACATTATCAGACTTCTGGAAGAAATTAAAAAGAGAGTTTTTCTGCAGGGCTTTGAGGACTGAAATCCTATTTGTTTGGGGGAATTTAATGCCTTTATAAGATTTTTTTTAAGTTATTACACTATTATCATGCTTTGTTGATTTATTGTGAGTCACTGAGAATCTTCCACAATTGCAGCAGGATATAAGTGTAATTAATAAAGTCTATTTTTTTTTAGTGACTATATCAAGATTTCTCAACCTTGGTGACTTCAACTTCCAGAATTCCCCAGACAGCATGCATTAACATGTATTTTAATTCCATTTTTGGTCCATGACTGTACATATAAACAAACACTATCACAAACTATGACCTTGTCGGCAAGGCTCACATATCTGGTTTGGGATATGTGAAATCCCCAACCCAACCACTGTATACCCCCTCCCCCACTATTACTTTAGAGATGGTTAATTTTAACCCCAAAGAGTTCTGGGTTAGTTTCGGGCTAACCTAATTTCTCACCCCTTCCCACTGTCAACTCTGTAATGCAAACTATAGAGCACGCCTGTGTTGTGATCCATTCTGAATTTTCTCTTGCTGATAGAATCAAGGCTGTTGTGAAAGATGTAGCTGAGCTTGTGCTTATAATCTCTGACCATAGCTTTTACTTGAAGGTGTCAGGCAAGATGTCCTCAGAAATCATTACATCATAGCTTGGGTGGGAAAATTCTGGACTGTTATCGTTGTTGTCCAAAACTTTGATTAATACCTTTAGTTAAGTATCAAAGGGGAAAAAAAGAGATGAGAGAACAAGATTTATACATTTACCAACTCTTGACAAAAGGACATACGATTATTTGGAATATAGGACATACATTCAGTTTCACAGCTACTAAGATTGTTGGCCATGCAGGTACAAAAACAGCCAGGGAAATGATTGAAGCCTGGGAAACGGGCCCCTTGTCAGTCAACAGGAGTGCTGAATTACCACCAGCCTATCAAATACTTAGGAGCTGAATGCTTGGCAGCACAAGGAAACGACAGCCAGCCATCAGCACACCATTCAGCCAATAGGAAGATACCACATAAACACGACTCACAGAACAGCCCAACACAGGTATTCCGGTAGAGAGAAATTCCCTGAAGATGGAGTCCAGCATGAGTTTGAAAGCTCGGAAGAATAAATTTCTGGTCCCGGTGACCGACCCAAATTCGATCTTGGAAACTATATAGTTAACTGTTCTTTCCTTATGCAAGTTCTAGAAAGACTTAAGCCAAAGTGAGATGTCATTGTTTTACTTTGTTTTTCCAAAGGGGGACATTGACAACTGTAAACTGTGAATGCTCACTGCCCTACCACTTCACATCTCCACTAATTTATTCCCTTCTTGCTTTTCCACAAAGTAAAACCAATTAAACCTCCTAGGTGGATACTTTTTTTACCGGGATATTATTTCCATTCAGGGAAATCCTACAAAGCAAGCCTACGTTCCCTTAAAGAATAATAATTAAAATGTTATTTCACAGCTTATTGTAGTCTCAGAGCGGTTTGTTGTAATAACCTACCACCAAAATTAATAAAACATTTTACAATAATGGTTGAAAATTAAGTTTTAAGTCAACCTTAAAAGCTGTTTTGGGGGAAGGGTGTCTGTAAACCCTTTTTGAATGCTAGTAAGAGGGCCAATTTCACTGGTGGAGTGAATTCTAGAAAATGGAATAAGTATTAAAAAGACTGCAGTTATGTTAAGAAAGTGTTGATCTGTATTGGGCAGCAAACATTTGATTCATCCCTTGCAGCCTATACAAGTAATCCTCAACTTGTTTAGTGAACCTTCAACGTTATAACACTGAGAAAAGTGACTTATGACCATTTTTCACACTTACAACTGTTGCAGCACCCCCATGGTCACGTGACCAGAATTCAGACTCTTGTCAACAGGCATGTATTTATGACGATTGCAGTGTCCCGGGGTCATGTGATCACCTTTTAGGACCTTCTGACAAGTAAAACCAGATTCACTTAACAACCGTGTTACTAACTTAACTGCAGCAATCTGCTTAACAACTATGGCAAGGAAGGTCGTAAAATGAGAACATCCTCAGATTGGAACCATTCTGCTTTGAGTTCGGATCTCCCCACTTTGGGGCTCAAAGCTTTCGTCCCAAATTCCAAGTAGGGCGTTTAAGGTGGTTCACTCTTTTGTTCTTGTTTCAGTGGTGCAGTGGCCTAGAGGTGGAGTTCTCACCTCACAATCAGAAGGCTGTGAATTCGATCCTAGGTGGAGGAGATATTTCTCTCTCTGGGCACTGTGAGAATATATTTGGTGAAAAAAAACTCCACATTGGCAACAGGAAGGGCATCTGGCCAGTAAACACTCAACTCCATTCAGTTGCCCAGACTCC
>JANHFL010001089.1:191499-233804 GCA_032468155.1 Oxyrhabdium leporinum
GTGGTGGTGATGATGATGATGATGATGATGATGATGATGATGATGATGATGATGATGATGATGATGATGATGATGATAACCCCTTTCTAATCACTTGTAGGACTCTTACAATCTTGGTAATGTGAATGTCACAGAGAAGGAAGTTCGTCTCTCATTCCTGCAGTCCATATTTGATAATGTAATGACATTGTGTGCCATGTTGCCTCTACTCATCTTTACCTGCCTTAACTCTTTTATCCACCAGAGGTACGATCTTTATAGAGTTTCTAAAATGAAAATTCCAGACATCAATTGCTCTGAGTCCTCTGATTCCCAACATAATGGCAGCATTCAGACTAGGTCATTTTGAGCTTCTCGGTCGGAAAAAAATCTTTTTTTGGATCAGTTTTAGATATTTATGATGCTACTCCAGTCATTTGAATTATTTCCATATAGTGATCCAGAACACTATTAGGAGCACAGTACCTAAAAGCAAAAATAAATTGTTTCATTTTGCTGTATTATCGTTAGGGTTTTGAAGTACATAATTATTTCAGTTTTACAACATCTTATTTTTGTTTTACGTAGATGGAATTTACTGCTTATGTCAATCGTAATGCAATAGATAATTTATAGATACATAAAATCTCTTCATTTATATTCACAAATTCAATATAGTCAGTCTAGATAGCTTCCCAACCTGAGTGTTTCTAGATGTGTGAACTTGAACTCCTTGAAGCATAATCATTGTTGAGCACTCTGAAGAGCACACATTTGAAGGATGCACACGTTGGGAAAAGCTATTTCAGGTTTAGATTACTCATCTAAAAACAGGTTATCCGTTGTTTGAAGTTGTATCTTAATAGAAATAATTGGATTTTATTACGATTTTAGAAAGTCGAGGGTTTTTTTACCTTTATCTTTTTCCATTTTTTAGGATCCCTCAGCAAATACGAATCATATCTAGTTTGGCTGCCATCTTCTTGGTCTTCATGGTAACAGCGATCCTAGTCAAGGTCCCAATGGAGCCTTTGGCTTTTTTCATCATTACTATGATCAAGATAGTCATCATCAATTGTAAGTGAAGTTTTGGTGTGTATGTGTGTTTTATGAATGACATACATACATACACATATAGATAAACACATTCTGTCTCTGATGTGCAATACTTCACCCTTAACTGTGTTTGAGAATCTAAACACTTTTTTCAGTATTGAGCATTTTGTTAGGGTGTTGAAGTGGGTAGAGTGTAATTCTTGCAGATCCAATTTTTGGCAGTGGGAGAATGGGCAAGAGCAGATAGAAACATTTCCTGTCAGTGATCAACATAGCGTGCATGCTATGGTGATGTAAGCTACATCCTGCCCTTCAGCCTTGGATTCATTTTATAGTGCTTATTTTCTGTGGATAAGGTCTATTTGCGATTCCCTTTTAAATGGTTTTTTCTTTTTTTTTTCTTTTTTTGATAGCTTTTGGGGCCATTCTTCAAGGCAGCCTTTTTGGATTGGCAGGGCTCCTTCCCGCCAGTTACACGACACCTATTATGAGCGGGCAGGGCCTCGCAGGGACATTCGCAGCAGTAGCTATGATCTGTGCTCTTGCCAGTGAGTATTACATATTGTTTTATTGTTTTAGTTTATGCCACACCTTTCAACGATAAAGCAACCAAGGCAGGGTATACATTATCTCTCTGTGTAATATTGATGTGCAGCTGTACGTCACTTATAGGCATCCTCTGATATTTCAGAGAGCAAGAGCTTTGCTCAGAAGCCACCCATCACTAAGGAAATAATTGCTACTTTTCTCTAAATCTTTTTCAGCTGGTTCCGAAGTAAAAGAAAGTGCCTTTGGTTACTTCATCACTGCCTGTGTTGTGATCATGATAGCTATTGGCTCCTATATCATGTTGCCTCGTCTGGTAAGGTTGTGTTTTTTTCCTGAGTATGCTGAGGGACTGTCCTAACATACAAACACCCTTGTGCAAAGATTGCTGGGCTCTTCATTCAGTCCATGAATAAGTGAGAAGGTACCCAGCTTGTTTCAGAAGAGTTCCCATTGTACAGCCACAGCCTGGGTTTTTTGACCCCTGTTTCATTTTCCTTCTACACCACCTGCATAGTATCTTAATATTTCCCCAGGATTTTTTCTGCTTTTATTCGATGAAGAATAAGAGAGAATATGCAACTTCTGTGACTCAGGCTGAGATGGAAACAAAGGTGGATCTCATCAAGAAAGGTAAAAACTAGAGTATGGAAAGAAGGAGGGAATTGTATATATGTCCATAAACGCAGGGTGGAAAATAAGTGACTTATCAAACATTCCCAGGTTACAAATAATATTGCAACCAATGCTAAGGGATACTGGAAACTGTAAATCAGGCATCTATCAAGGCTTAAAGGTAGCAAATCTCTAATTTAATACATGTGGGGTCCTCATCAAAACCTCAAGGCAATTTAAAAAACGTAGTCTATTTTTATTCTCTTTATTCAATTACTGTCTTCTAATTTCTTCCCAAGTTAGCAAGTTAAAATAAAACGCATGGTCGTCATCACATCAACACATATTGATGACCTAGCATGAGATTCTTATACATTTTCTACCAGTAATAGTTTCATCTAAGGCTCTCCAGAATAACCAGCTGCCAGCAGCCACTGAGCATTTTTTTATTTTCTAGCCTTTGCTATTGTCTTTCAAACACCAAATTGATTCCTGGCCAGTGTCTCTGGAAAGAACATTTCATGACTGAGGACTATTCAGACAAAGTCACTTTCAGTTCAGAATGTAAAGGTGCTTGGAGCACAGACCTCATTGACACCTAAGACGTGGTCAGGAATAAAGGATAAGAGGCTCTTCTTCAGATAGTGTAGTCCTGAATTATGAAGCATTATAGCATAAAATTGGCCATTTAAATTGGGTATAGGACTGGAATGGTGCCAGGAAAAAAAGATATAATACTGGTTCAATAATAATGTGCAGTCCTAGTTTCTGCAAAATATATATATTAAAAGTGCATTTAGTCCAACTTGTCCTTTTCATCTGTCCACAGATGTGTTTACTGGTGTTGAACGAAACCACTCTAGGAATGGAGATTCCCTTGCCTCCAGCCACAGATCTTCAGTCCTTGGCATCTTTAAAAAGGTACTTGACCTATGGATTGGGCCTAGGTGTGGGTTTTCTTTTCACACCCTAATATTCTGCTTCTGTGTTTGTTTGTTTAAAACTGTTATCTGCAATTCTATGATTGTATTTGCCTTTGGAAATACAATCACAGGGAGCATGATGACTCAGCGGTTAAAGATGCTGAGCTTGTCAGCTGGGCTGGAAAAATGACTGCCCGATTTCGAAACCCAAGCACCACACCACAGGGTGAGCTCTTGTTCCTGTCCCAGTTTCTGCCCACCTAGCAGTTTGGACACATGTAAATGCAGGTAGATTAATAGGTATCGTTCTGGGTGGGAAGATAAAAGAATTACCTGCACCTTGGGCATACAGCCATGCTGTCCACATTACCATCAAAGACGTCTTCGGACAATGCTGGCTCCCGCGGCCAAGAAACAGATGGGCACCATGCCCCAGAGTCGGACATGACTGCCAGGGAAACCTTTGCCTTTACCAATTTGCCTTTGTATATATGTTCTCTTTCCTAGATATGGGTTATAGCTGTTTCTGCCTGCTTAGTTTTTACTGTTACAATTGGAGTCTTCCCAGCTGTCACTCTTGCAGTAAAGCCAACTATTGGAAAAAATACACTTTGGGGTAAGTTAAATTTGGTTCTTAGAAGTGACCAAGGTGCGCAACGATGAGACAGTTTGCGGATCTTTTAGAACTATCTGTAATCCTACGACAGTGTAATCTGAACTCTTATCTAAATCCCACAAAACAAAGAACAAACAAAGCAAGACATTTTATGGACCTGCTTCACTTCATTGACATTTGGGGGTTGAATTCTCACAACATTTCATATCACACCATTTCAGTTGTGTCATGTCAGGGTTTTGACTCTTCCATTCCAAAACATGAAATTTCTTCTACTTCAACTGGCCATTCTGCTCTAGAAGAATTTGTGTGTTGCTTAAGATTAATGTTGTGATGCAAGGCCCACATTTATTTAAGCTTCAGCTCATGGACCGGCATTCTGATATTTCCTGGGCAGTTTGTTAATACAATCCAAAATCCATTGTTGGTATCTCTCATTGTGATCCATCTAGATCCTGGGGCTGCAAAGTTCGGCCTAACCATGATACTCTCATGGCTTCCTTCGCAGTTGAGAAGAAGTACTTTTATTTTCGTTTTCTCTAACTTGTCATGTTTCTAAATAATGAAAATTCCACTTTCCATCTTGTGCCCCAGCATATCATTCCAATAGCCAGCTGACTTATCCAGGTAGTTTTGGTATGCATACCACTTTTTCTTAATTTAAGTAGAACTTTAGAATCTGTTAAGAGAAGCTATATGAAGTTCAGATCACACTGTAAGTCAAGGTACGGCAAGATTACAGAGATGTGCAAAGAGTTCACAAACAGTTTCTGCTGTAACCCAGACTTCTTCTGGAAAGCCTAGATCAGTTTACAGAATGTCTCTTGGCAGTCTGCTTAGCCTTAACTTTATTTGCCATCTGCTTTTGAAGGAGCCTCACTATGAGTAAGGATGATGAAGTGTGGGCGAATTTAGTCTGGAGAGTGGGAAGACCTGAAAGAGAAGGATAGGTTGTGGGACAAAGTAGTTACGAAAATACTGAAAACTAAACTATTTAATTTTCCATATCCAATTAAGGCACAATTTGTTTGTTTTCCTGTTTTGGGGGTGTTGCTCTTCCCACATCCATGTACATTTATGTCATTTATTATCCCACAGCAGACTATATAGATACTTTATTGTTTATTTTATTTTATTTTGCACTGTCCACATATTTTAGTGTTCTAGTCCTTAATAGTAAGGAAGGATTTAAAAAAGAATTAAACTTCATGATCACTGTATTACATTAATTGAGATTGTGATGATGGACCCAAATAGACTAGAGAAGTAATGATAATCCAGAATAGAATTGGAGAAGAATTAAGATTGGTATAAACCCAATATGGGAAAAAGTCCATATTGAGAAACTATGGGGTCACACTTCTTTTTGAAGACAGAGCAGGCTTTGAAGACTGACTTTCTAGAAGAGATCAAACCAAAAGAAAAGTTTAAAAGGAATTGTTAGACTACTCAGATCTGTATGTAAGATGCTGTTTTAGTCTCATATCTGTCCTCGGAGTCTTCTCCTTCATCAGACCTAAACTGCAAACTCAGATTTCCAGATTCTGCTATGTTTACTTAGAGAAATAGATTCACAAGTGCTTCAGTAATGACTTGGTAAAAATCCCTCGCAGCTTCCTTTGTCGTTATTATTATCTGTTTGAGGAAGATGGAAAAGAGGACTGTGTACTATTTGCCTAGCTCAAGTCATCTCAATATTGCCCCATTGAACACTGCAGCAAACAGAGTTTTTGCCCTGAGATTGACCACACTTCTCTATTACTCTCTCTCTCTTCAGTTTCCTATTTCAGTCCAGTTGCTTGTTTCCTGATGTTTAACATCTTTGACTGGGCAGGAAGGAGCCTCACAGCTGTCTGTGTTTGGGTGAGTATAAGGAAACCAGGCATTTATGGTACTCAGCTAATCCACCCTTCTTAAAGTTCAGATGTGTCTTCTGAGCTAGGATCAAGAAAAAAAGGTACTTTTGGGAAATGGTTCTGAGGAAAAAATACAGAAGGATCTGAGGAAGAATGGTATTTTTTGTTCAGTTTTTCCACAATTGGAGCAGTTGATGTCACAACTATATACATTGAAGAAGATAAAATATTAAAGGCACTGATCCTGCTGAAGCCATTTCAGAAAAGCTTGGCTAAGTTGCTTAATGCTGCTTATTGCTTATATATGTGATATAAAGAAGACTGATCTGGCAATGGCATAGAAGCTCCTTAAATAAAGATGGTAGAATATTCTGAGCTTACCTTTGGATGGCAGATGCTAACTGCCATTATATACTCATACAGCAACACAGCAGCAAAGAAGTAAGAAGAGGCAGGAGACAGATTTTCATGTTGCTTGCTAGTAAATAAAAAAAATCTGAATAATGAATGAATATCACGGGTAATTTTTCTAGAGTAAAAGTGCCACAAAAAGTCACTTTAACTGTGGAGAGAAGTCTTAAGCTGACAAATCACTAGGAATCACAAAAAAGGAGCCTAAGAAGGGATGAGGGAGAAGGAAAATACTTCAAGCAGTCAGTGAAGAAAAATGATGAATGGAAAAAATAAATCTGGTAGTCTAATTCACTAGACACATGAGTAACAATGGAAGAAATAAAAAATGCAGGGATGACACACTAGTTTGCTTTGTCTAAATAATATGGCCTAAATAATATGGCCCTCCTATTCAGTGAGAGCACTTTTAAGTTGTCTAGTCAGTAATCCCACACTCATTATTTACAATTTGCAGTCCATCTGGCACAGCATAGCGGTAGTATATGGTTGAAGGGCTGAAAAAGAAATATTACAGAACCACCAAGATTTTGTAGGAGTATAAAGAAGCCAAAAACCTTTCTCATGGGGGCTGGGAGAATTACATTTTCCCACTATCACTTCACCTCAGCATTTGAAACATTATGCCAGCCCTTACCTTTCAGGCCAATAGCTTCAGCATAATATTAATAAGATTGCTTGATTAAGATCGATTAAGGTTGTCAGTGTACAGCAATAGGGCAACTCGTTTAAGTCAGGAAGCCCATCCCAGTTCCAGTTTCATCTTTTGTATTGGGATAGGTTATGTTGGCTGTTTTCCCTCCTGCCCAGCCTCTCAGGCTTATCCCAATGAGAAACATGGGTGGGTGTGCAGAAAATATGTTTACCAAAATTTCTGTGTGGAAAGTTTGACTGGGTAGTTGGAGGCTGATGAGCCACACAGATCCTTCCTTTCCTCGGTCTGGCATTCTTCCTGCTGCTGCTTTCTCCCTGGAAAAAAGTCTTATTTTGTATGTCTGCCACAACACACATAGGAAAGGAAGGGGAGAGAGGGCTTTTCATCCACTTTAACATAGCTCCAAGGGGAATAGAGCTATTTTTGCAAACCAAGCAAAACCTCAGAAAGTCTCATTCTGTTCTCAGAAGTCTCATTGCCCTGTCATTGAAAATTTCTGAGTTAAATTGGAACTAACAATCTGGGATATGTTTGGCTATGTCACTCTGTTTCTTTTTTCCTTTTTCCTTTTTTTGGGGGGGAGAAGTTGGGATGCTTCAGTGCGATGATAATAATCATTTTATTTCTACTCCATTTAAGTAATTAGCCTTCAGATGAACATATATAAGGCAGTGTGCCATAATTTGGTTTGTACCCACAGAAAGATGCCATTAGACTTGATAGATGGAAGACAGCAAAACATTTCCAGTTTAGAGGACAAATGTGTATGGTTGAGGTAGCTGATTTAAAATAAAACATATAACCTTTATTTACAATCTTGCATCGAATGATGAGGTTGACATAAAATCTTTGTTGATAAAAAGCTACCTTTAGCCTGAATCAGACCATCTAACCCCATGAGGTCAATTCCATTCTTCTATAACCCTGCTATCCCAAAAGATGTTAATTATACCTTTGTTCTCCTAGAGATTCATAGCAGTTGTTAGCAGATCTAATTTGACTAAATTGATAAGTTTCCAAGACTTCAGGTAAAACAGGAACTTTCAAAATTTAAATCCCATGTTTTATCAATAAGCTGTGGCCTTTTCCAACAGCTTACTGATGAAGCAGGGGATCTGAATTCAGACAGGGCTCCAATTCTGACATATCCTAAAGAGGATTCTCTGAACTCAGATTTAATGTTCAGATTTAAACTGCAGAGTAACTTGATGCTAACCATGCTAGAAATGCTGTCTTTGGCAGAATGAGCTGAAATGTGATCTAGATAGGGACAAGGAGACAGGTTAAGAAGTCCTCTGAAGTTTTGAGTGAGAAACGATCTAATGGTTGCACTGTCCCTTTGCCAAAGTTGAGGAAAGGACATGTTTTTTAGAGTATCCTGTTTGGGTGAGTTTTACAGCTGTTTTCTCTATTCAGACTATTTTTCCCCTTCCGATTGGTTCATTATTGGTTTTGTGGAATAATTGCTCAGTGTTTTGTTTCTGACGGTGACCCAGAACCAGGGAACAGCTGTTCTTTCAACCAGTAATTTTTGTTCAGATATAGAGGAGAGTGGCTGTGGAAGTAGATCTGAAAGAAGCATATAATGAATGAAGAAGACAAGAAAGCCACAAACTCCAACTCCCTGGTCTAAGCTCTACCCAGCAGACAGCACAGCTCCTCCTACAAGGCCTCTATGATTATAGGATGTGACCAATGGTATTTTGGCAGGCAGACCCAGCTCTGGAGCCCGCCCAAGCCCAAGAATGTATGAGGAATGAACTGTTTTCTGATATATAATTTGAGTTACCGTTATATACTGTACTAAAAGTACTTCATGAAACGTAACACCATAATTCAATAAAAGCAGATTAATAAACTAAATACAATAAATATTAGTATTTGCAAAAACTGTTCAAACGTTTCCCTTCATGCACACACAGTTCCGAAAGAGAGTGAAACCTTGTGCAAAGAGAACTTTCAGATTATTTCTCAGAAAGAGTAATAAAATATTGCAATTTAAGAAAAGAACTTTTAAAAATATCCTTTCCTAAATATAGTATGTTGGTTGGGCAGGCTTCTAAATCTAGTTAATAATAATAAAATTTAACCATGACATCATATAAATAGAAGAAATATGTCCTTTCATGTCTTTAGTCAGAGAAAATCCCTCATCATATTTTCACTCTGAATGTAATTATTTTTTCCTTATTGTTACTTCCTGATACTTAGAGAAACAAACAAAACTGCATGGGCCATATATCTTGTTTTCCTTCCTGATCAAAGACAGTAACTCTCACCACTTTCAAGTAATTTCTGATGTGTTTTTTTTTTTAATCAGAAGATCTCCATGTAACGAAGTTAAATTCTGGTTGAGGCCTGCAGCGCAGTGAGTTGGCAAAGGAAAGAGATGATAGAATGATTGCAGTATTTTGATCTCAAATGATAGATCTCATTTGAATGCCCACCTTGGAAAAACTCCATGTAAAAAGAAGCCAAAATAATAGGGAATATATTAAGCTACTGCCTCTCTCCTTAATGCACATGTAATTGCAGAATAAAATCTGGCAAAACAGTCAAAATAATGGCCTCCATCCACAGGATGCTTCCTTTCCAATTCTGTGGTTGCCCCAGCATAAGAAAACTCCACTTGCATGTACCTTTCTATACACAGTCAAACACAAGCCCCAATTGACTCCAGATAGAAAAATTATTCCCAAGCCAGAAATATGAAAGGATTGAGATCAAAGTAAATAAGTATTGATTGCATGGAGATCAGTGAAAACATGTCCCCCAATTTTAAAATATTAGCTTCTGCTCTCCTGGTTTAGATCACTGTGATAAAAAATGTATATAGCATGTGAAGTCCTTGCCAACAATTCCACGTAACCTCCAGTTGGTGTAAAAATCAGATAAATGCATTGCAGGTAGTCCTTGATGTACAACTGAAATGGCACCTGCCCATTATGGTTGTAAATCATAATGGTCATAAAATAGATTATCTTGTGACTGGACCTAATTTTACAACCTTTGTTGTGGCAATTATTAAGTAAATACAGCGGTCAAAAACCAAGTATGGTGGCCATTAAGCGAACCCACTGTTCGCTATGGGGTGGTTTTGCTGAAAACGAGGTAAACATCAGTTTTTAGCAAAAACATCATAAATCACATTCATGTTACCGTGGAACATTGTAAACAGCTCTGAATACTGTTTCTAAGCATCTTTTAATGCGGTCACATGACTATGGGTGGACAGGCAGACATCGTAAGTACATTTGATGGGATCCATCATAACTTCAAACAGTTGCTGAACAACCAATCGGAGTGACTGACTACTTGCATCCTCCAACTCAAGGCATCTTATGGCCTAAGAGCTTTAAGTTATTCTTTCAGTGGCTGTGAATCTACATTTGGATGTTACTTAATCTGTTTTATTAAGTAAAAAATGCCTGACTTGACTAAACTAACCAGCAGTCTGAGGTAAACCAAACTGGCTTTTCAGTTATGAAAAATACCTAGAAATGGCTTCCTCAGAATTGCATTGCTCAAGTGTAATAATATTACAAGAAGCCCAATTTACTCATAAAACATTTACCTCCCAGCTTTTCTTGGATAAAACAGCTCAGTGTTTTCCATCTGCAGCTTCTGGCGTTACATGCAGGATTCCAAGTTATTCCAATACTTGCAGGGATTTGGATCAAGTAGTAATGGATCGAGTTATAATGCTCAAATCAAGTATATAGAGAAAGTAAATTATGAAATCTCTTACTGCCATCACTAATGGCAGCTAAAATAAATGCTGAGTGATAAACTTATCCCAATAGGTAATTGTAAATTGTATAGTGAAAATTCCCTGCCAAGGAAATCTTTTTATAGGAAGATAAAAGGAAGTAGTTACTTCTGCATCCTCTGAATATGAAGCTTGAATGTTCTATCCTGATTAGCTATTGGAGAACTGTTCTAAATCTTGTGAAAATAATCAGCTATGATTTTTAAAGGAGGCTAAGAGAGAAAAAAGTATTTTATGTATACTGGATATCTCACATGAAAACGGTTAAGAGTTACTTATAGTTGCTTTGTTCTTGACAATGCAGTTTAGGTGTTAGGACATGAATATGTCCTATTATTGCCACATTCTTGGTAAGCATTAATAAGACTCTGGTTTTATCATTATCTATTAAAGATAAAATCTTAGCTGTACCCCTTATCATCAAGGCAATAAGAATTATGGATCTTTTGAGCATAACAAAATTATCAATACAGAACATAACACTGGAAGGAGAAATCTACATTTGATCTACAGCAATGAATTGTCATTATATATCTTAGTAGCATTTATTTATTTGTTACACTGGGGCAGAGAAGGCATTTAAGCAATAGGGACAAAATTTTGTGGAGTTGTGTTTATGATATAATTTTCCAGTCTTCTTTTTATCACAGTGATGACTAATGTTGATATCAGTATATAATATTCTTGTTCTTCCCTTCCCACAGCCTGGAAAAGAGAGCCGCCTGCTACCCTTCCTGGTGGTTATCCGTCTGATTTTCATTCCCCTCTTCATGCTGTGTAACGTGCAGCCCCGCCGTAACCTACCTGTCATCTTTGCTCATGATGCCTGGTACCTCACCTTCATGCTGTTATTCTCAATCTCCAATGGTTACTTGATCAGCCTCTGCATGTGCTTTGGACCCAAGTAAGTGTGGCTTGAGATGAAGGAATTGTAAAGAAGGAAAAGCATCTGGTATTTGGATGGCCGGATGTTGTGCTGAGTAGTTTTTGTTTTTCCCTTCTAGGAAGGTGCTGTCTCATGAAGCGGAAACTGCTGGAGCCATCATGGCCTTCTTTCTCTCCTTGGGTCTGGCTTTAGGAGCCATCTTATCCTTTCCACTCAAATATCTGATCTAATGAAGATACCGGGGCATCTCTGGGCAGAGAAGCAGTAAAGTTATAGTACCATGGAGCATTTCTTGCCTGGTTCCTGGGAACTTGTTGCCTTAATACCTCTTGGCTTGGAGGAGGGATTCTTTCTTACTGACCAGGTGGCCTAGCTTCTCCTTGGGTATAAGACACATATACGCACACACACGCACACACATTTTACCAGTGCCAGCTGTGAATGATTTACGTTGTCTCGATGTGTTCTGCTTCGCTATCTGTGGCAAAAGAGAATTGTTCCCAATCCACCTTCCAGCTTTTCAGCTGCTCCTGTGAATTTGTTGAATGTGCTGACACTTCATTTAGTGTCTGCTCTACCCTCAAAAGGCAAGACGTTGAAAAAGCTGCTGCACCCCCAAAATGCTCTTCATTAAATGACTCCATGGAAAAAGAGTCCTCATCTTCAGCTGCATGTTCAAGCTTCTAAAATCCATGGCTTGTGGACATTCAGAATTAGGCAACGACCTCAACAGGTATTACTTGGAGACAGGTGATGGAAAGTGGGCATTGGCTATTTCCACACTTTTAAGTAATTTGGACAACAACAACTTCAGGGCCATGAAGTACTGGTTACTTTGAAAATTGAAGTATCTTGTATACAAACTGAATACACCCTTTCTTCTGAAGGCTCACCTTGTCTCTTTTCCAAGATTTTGCATGAGCTGGTTCTAGGGAGCAGTGGTAGATGAGCTCATGAACTCTTCAGCATAGTGCAAATGATAAAACGGATCATTCCCAAACCCGGCTGTTCAGAGCCCCTGCAGTTTTCTGTGCTTCTTCGTGAATTTATGAAACTCAGGGTTTGCTTATTTGAACTCTGTTTAAAAATGGCAATTTTGTTTTTTAAGAGAAAGGTTGTAACAAATAAAAAATAAGGGTGTGTTTTTTGTAACATTTGAAGCTATAATGTTACCTTGTATTTAAATTATTTAGTATTGTTAATTATAAAAGTCCATTTCATATGGGAATACAACAAAGACCAATCATATTAGAAAGTAGTGATTTTCAATGTCCTAAAATCAGTTGCCTGGCCTTAATATGGTACATATATGACTGGTCTTTTTGTGTTTGTGTGTGAAGGAAAAATGGAACTAGAGCACCATCTATTGTCAACATATATTACCATCTGTGGGTCAGAATGATACAAATAGTCTCAATCTAGGAATGTTAGTGTGGCAATTTGAAGTTATGGTGGCCTTGGAAAAAGTGACTGATGAATGTTCCCCAAAATTAAGACTATTGCACATGCAGGCACGCCTCCCTGCAGTCACAATTCAAGTTGCAGTGTCTTGCAATTATGTGACCTTTCCAGCTAGCTTCCAACAAGCAAAATCAATTGGGAAATCCAAATTCATTTAAAGACCATGTGATTCACTTAATAACTACATAAAAAGGGTCATAAAATTAGGTCTGGTCACATGACTCACTTAAGGACTGCATTGCTTAGCGACCAAAATTCAGGTCCTAATTGTGCTTGTAAGGCTAACTGCATATTTATATATAAAAAAGCCAAAATACATCAGGCCTTCTGGAAAGCAGAATTGTTTGACATCCCCAAATAGCAAGGAGAATAATGCTCCTTTATTTCTTGCTCAGTGGTTTGAATTAAGAGCAGTTTTATTATTGGGTTGTGAAGTATTTACAGTTAAGCAGAAAATGGGAAATTTCAAATAAAATGCAGAATATCTCTGATAGGCTCACAGTCACCTTTTCTAAACATGACACTAAAAGTTAAGAACAACCACAGAGGCTCTGCAACATTTGTCCTGAATGTTGCTGGCCAAAATGGTGCTTCCGAGTGTCCAGAGGTCTCGCCCAGCACATTGCTAGCCCTGAGGGGTGAATTTGGCCTTCCGACGCTCCATTTGGTCCTCCGCGGGCCTTGCGCGGCCTGTTGTAAGCCAAAATGGAGCTTCGGGGGTTCCAGCCCTCAGAAGATTCATTTCGAGTTGCAGAGGGCCAAATGGAGCGTCAGAGGGCTGGATTCACCCCTTAGAAGCTCCATTTCAGCCGGCAACCTACGAGGAGACTGCTGGATCTTCACAAGGTAAGTGACCCGGCATGGCAGGTTGGGGGGGGGTGATCTTAGGCAGGTGGCCTGTTCCATCACTAGCCCCCCCCCAAGGCCTTCCCCACCCTGAAATACCTTATGTGCACTTAACGAGCCTCTCATTCGATTAGCGAAGGTGCGGGTGAAAGGAGGGAGTGATCCCATTCAAGGTACGAGATTCACTCCCACGAATCGTTGGGTTACAAATGGAATGGGCAGGCTCCATTACATTCGTAACTCAACTACCTGTAATGAGATATTTAGGAAGCAACTACATCTTGCAGCCTTATTTGCCTTACAGAGGATATGTTATGAAAGGTGTTCACATAATGATGACTGGTCCTTTCGTTATTTTATTGGCCACAAGCATTATTTTTCCTGCATAGTATGAAAAGGGCATTGTCTCTGCAATAACACAGTGATACCCATTTATTTATTTATTTATTTTTACATTTATATACCGCCCCATTCCGAAGACTCGGGGCGGTTTACAGCTTTATAAGCATGAAAGTAAGCTAGCTAGTTGGAGCCCTATGAATGTCTTTAATGCAAGTTTTTTGGCTTAATTTAGAGGGGGTATATTGATATAAACAATATAATAAATTGAAGGATGAAAACGGTTAACCTCATGAATTCACCCATCCCCTGGTGTCTCCAAATCTGTTGTCATAGCCAGATCTTGAGGGACCTTTGAAAGCTCAGGAGATACGAAGCCAAACTAATCTCTGGGGAGAGACGATTCCACAATGTGGCCACCACAGCAGGAGAGGCTTGTTTCATAGGGCCTGCCAAATGCAGCTCCTCAGAAATGATGGAAGCTGCAACATGCCTATTGGGTTGGATCTGGTGGGATGGGCAGATAAAATCGGGAAGAGGCAGTTCCTCAAATAAGCATGATATATAAAGAAAAATTGACTGTAAATAGGTTGATCTTTTTTGCCATAAAGTTCCACTGTTATGTGATAGTGAACTTAAATGTGAGTTTAGTTTAACTGTTTCCTCTCAGTTTATCCAACAAATATTTGGAATCTAGAGTATTGATCCTGATGCTATTCCTATTTCATAAGTTGCATGTCTCTGAATGCTGAAATCAGAAAACTGGCACAAAGACATCAGCTTCTTTTCCTGTCATCTTGGCAAGAGAGAAGGGGAGGAGAAAGGCTGTTCCCTCCCTCTTTTCATGCTCATCATTGCAACCTTCCTTAGTTCTTCCTCTTCCACTAGGTGTCAGCAGTGAAAAATGCAACAATCCTCTCTTAAAAGTGTGGCATGGCAGACACTGGCAGTCTTTTTTAATACATTCAAGTTGCCCAAATGAGAGGTTGCTACTGCAGAAGTGGTCTGGGGGTGGGTGGGTAACTTGTTATTTGAGCTATTTCTGAACCTGGGTCTCCTGGTCTTAAAGCCCAAGTGATCGGAAGACCAGTACACCTAGGCCCAGAAGCTACCTAGCTGGTGGAGTAGAGGCAGAGTATGGAATGAAGCTCCTAGCAGTCCACCCACCGAACAGCCTACTGAGCACTTTTGGATAGCACATTACTGGGCTTAAAAAGGTTTATTCTACCTTCACCGTAACCTTCTAAGGGGGGTAATCAGCCACATGGGGCTGCAGCATATAGTAGTATCTCACGGAGTAAACAAAATGGCATCAGGTAGGCAAAATGCCTTTACATGACAAGCAGCTCAAAGCTGCTATCAGGTTATCTGCTATGCTAAATGAATTACTTGGAACTATTCAGTGTCACATGATACCATGCCCATATAGGAACCAGTTTCCCAGATACCAGTTTTAGAGATCCCGAGAGGTCCAAGCCATCTTGCAATGAGAAGCCATTGTCTGAAGGAGCCCAGTGCCAATGGAAATAGTCATGGAAGGCAATTAGCAAAGGAGAACGATGCACAGCTGCAAAAGTTTACACCATCTGTTGTCTTCTAGTCCAGGGTCTCTTTTCCCTTTATAATAGTGTGATTATTTCCTCTGCTTCAGGACTAGAATGTCAGCGGTGAGATGTTCCTGCATTTGCCTCCCGGGAGAGTGGATTTCACCCAGCTTTAATTTTTAACCCAGCAGCTCAGCCAAAGTAGCTTGTTTTACCTACTGAAATTGCTTTTCCTGCTATGGTTAAATTGCAACAAAGAGGCCTATTGCTGTGGGTATCTGGCCACGCTAATGAGGCATGCAATGAAGATAATCCAGGATACTTAACAAATAGGCATACAACAATTGCCAACCACATTACAAGCAGAATTTAATCGGCATATTTTCACTTACAGGACATATGGCGTCTCAGGGTAGGCATAGCAACCCTTCTGAGGTTCAGAGAAAAAGACCAGAGTGCTATGATTTCCTACCTAGCTTTTCCAAGCTTCAGAAGCTTCTGAGCCAGCCTGATATTAGGGCCTGCCTAGTAAGCTGGTCCAAGCACTTAGGAGTTGCAATGCAATTCCCTGTTTAAGAGACAGGAACAAGAAGCGGGGAACACCTCACTTTTGCCCCTTTATTTTATGGCTCAGGCTGACATCCAGCTGTACTGCTGGCCGGGTCTACAGGATAAAGGGAGGGCAGGCCGGCAGCATCCCATTAAACCTCAAGACAGGCGAGGTTGGGAAATGAAGCGCCTGTTTCCCTCCCTGGGATGAAGGGGGAATCTCTTGCCCTGCCGACCGTTGACGCCCTTCTGGCTTTTGCAACATCAGCTGGACCGGCGATGCATAGGGAAAGCTCCCTAGTGGATGCAGAAGACAGATGATGTTAGAGCTCCCTCTGGTGGCATTAACTGGACTTTCAGGCTCTCGTGGGAAGGGCGGGGAAAAGGGCGGGAGGAGAAACCTAGCAAGGCGGGAGACTTCGCGCAGAAACTACGGTTTCATCACCAACCAGCGATCGCACCGTCTCCCTGCGCTACCGTGGGAAGGCTCTCCGAAAATAGTCCCTGCCGGCCTCCCTGGGCTGAAACACGCCAATCAAAGCTGTTTGAGCGACCCTCCCGGAGGGAACCGCGCCATGGGGAGAGTCGAGCCGCCTTGCAGAGAAAGCTTGCGCGGAATCCAAAGGCCAGAACGAACGTCTCTGAACGCGCACAAGTGCTTTCTCCAGCGAGATCTCTGGCATCTCTGGAAGTGCTCGGGGCCAGATTTTCAGGTCAAAAAAGGTTGTGGTTGAAGAGCGAAAGATAGTCTCTTACATCGCCTCTTGCGCTGTTAATTATGCAAGTCCCATTTTGGACCTCATTTTAACCCCCGCCAATCACTGCAGAACATCACTTAAGAGGAGCTCGGACAAAGCGCTGAACCCGAACGTCTCCGCCCATTCGCTTTCACTTAAGAGAGAAAGAATGGTGGGTCCCACAATCCACACCACGAGATTTAAAAAAAAAAAAAACCTTTAGGTTACAACAATGACGAGCATTAAAAACAGACTCGGAGCCATTCCACGGACCCCGTCAGAAACATTTTCACGCCGATTAATTTTTTTAATCCAATTTCTCTATGGCACGAATTATATAACTACTGATAATTAAAAACAAATTCTGTAAACGTTTCAGTCTGAGTCTTTCAGATCTTCAAGTTCTGGACTGTTGAAGAGATAGAAATTTCATATTTTAATATTCTTTCCCAACCATTTCTTTTAGGGATTTTTTTAAATAAATATCAAAGCTGGTAGACAGAAGAGGATCTAATAGGCAAGGTGCTTTTATAAAAGCTCTATTTGATTACTCGTTTTAGCGACTTGAAGTATATCCATACATTTTTGTTATTGTGGATCCTTGGTGCTGAGTTTGATTGTTTTCTTGCAGATGTTTCATTAATAACTGCATAACATCATTGAAGACTGATATTACCTAGATTAATAAAGTATCGGCAAGCAAAAGCGCTAAAAACTTCACAGTGCAGCCCTGAGCTATATATATTCTTTATTAGAAATTTAAGTTATTGCTGAGCAGATCTCCATCATCATCTGCTAACCAGGAATGGATTATTGATTATCCTGCTGCTATTCTGCTGGTAGACAGGAAACTGATCTATAACGTAACATTGTTAGGAAGGGCAGTTATATCTGCAGTGAATGAGGACCCGGATTGTGGGGGCAATATTCTGAGGTATATGGGATTAATATACTGATGTAAGAGTATTGCTTATAAGCTGTAAACCGCCCCGAGTCTTCGGAATGGGGCGTATATAAATGTAAAAAATAAATAAATAAATAAATAAATAAATTGTTACAGCTGGAAACACTGGAGAAAAGTTGGGGTTGAAAGATACCAATCATAAAATTAGCTGAGGAGGGGCTGATTTTCAAGTGCAGCACATTTAATCTTTCTGGCCTGACTGCAGAAAGTTTGAAGGCTGCTGGAAACTTGGAATGAAGGTGGCTGAGATTTTCTGGTCTTTTTTTGTTTGTGGGAAGAGATTTAAGGAGGTTTGGCTGAAACAATGTAACTGGGTCCCTTTGTGGCCCATAACTCCTGCTCTGATGCCAAAGTGAACCCAAAGAAGGTGGGTTTTGATTTTTAAGGGTGTTTATGCATCTACAAGGTTTAAGAAACCACCTTTGCTCTTAAAATTTCTAAAATGCAAAAAAAATAAATAGGTTGGCTCTGGAAGTTTCAAACAGTATCACAAAATGCTCAATTCTGACATCCAGGTTTCTAAGCCTTTAAGTTGCCAAC
The DNA here is from genome assembly GCA_032468155.1 of Oxyrhabdium leporinum. NCBI lineage: Eukaryota > Metazoa > Chordata > Lepidosauria > Squamata > Cyclocoridae > Oxyrhabdium > Oxyrhabdium leporinum. The sequence goes on from JANHFL010001089.1 coordinate 209,792, forward strand.
CAAGTCTACTTAGCGACAAATAAACCCACAAATGTTCCTTCAGTGTTGGTTTCATAATTTTTTTTTTGCTTTAAATTAAAACAAAGCTTCCATTTATAACCCCCTTTAATTCAAATGTTTTAATACTGGGTGGATTTTAAATATTATAGAACATGGAAATCATAGTCTAGAGACATTCTGTGGTATGTAAGGATTTCAAAAAACATTATAATTTCATTTTGGGGTGATTTTAAAATGTATTGCAATTGCAATACTTAGGGTTTGCATAACATACTGCAAGCTAGTTAATTACATTTCAGCTTAGTATTTTAGGTAAATCCAGTCCACTAAATCAGTTTATAGTTCAGCGTATTTATGTAAACTGAAACATTTGGGTTAAACACCAGTAAACATGCATGTTGTACAAACCTAGTTTTCAGTGCCTAGTTTTCTGGGAAAACATCCCCATGAATTAAATATTATTCTCAAACAAAAACATGTGTTGTTAACCAATCAAAGCAACTTGAAGGAGGATGAAAATTAGGCTTTGAAAGGCTATTAATATGAGCTCTTATAAAAAAGTGGAGATAGTGTGTGCCATCAGAAAAACAGCATTTTCACCACAAGATTACCTTTTCTGAGGAGACAGATACAGCCATCACTCAACCAAACAGAAAAAAAATGAGATTTCATACTCCGGTGCAAATGGACGCATGCTTTGTGGGCTTTGGAAACATTGCTTTTCTGCGTATAAGACAAACAGGTGGATGTTAAAAGAGATTAGAACCCTTAACAATCAAATGAAATGATTTCTTCCATTATTAGATAAGAGATGGCATCATTTCGAAGCGGAGAAGAACAAAGACAACCCACGGTAACTGCGCCATCAGAGGGTGCTGTCGATCTCGGAAGAGGCCCTTTTAAGGCGGACGGAGCAAAAGGCCGAAGGATTTCGAGATTAGTCTCTATATAGGGCCGAGGGAAGCGACGACAGTTCCTCTCCGAGCTGCGCAGCTCTCCCTGTCGGAAGGTCACGCCGTGCTCCAGGCTCGTCTCTCCCGCCGTCGATCAAAGTAAGCGGCCTCCTTCACCCAGATAACATGTTACTTTACCCTGAGGCCTATCTCCCTTCTTCGCCGCCGCCGCCGCCGCCTCTGGCGCAGGGAAGGCCGACCAGGAGGCCGGTCCCCCGGGCCACGTGCTTCCCGGGCGCCAGAATTCCGAGGCGAGGGCCTCGGCCTCCGGGTCTCTTAATCTCCGCCCGGCTCTCAGTTCACGGAGCTCCCCGGTGCCTAGGCCTCCTTGAGTGCCCGATTCGGATTAATCCACGGCGTGGCCGCGGGGTGCGCGTGTGTGTCTTAGGCCTAGCCAGGCAGGTAAAGCGCTCTGGCAGTGCGTGCCCTGTGCCAGGCCTGCCCGCCAGCCCGCCATGCTTGAGTGTCGAGCCTCGGATCAGCGGCCTTCACCGGCTTGGTTTACGACTATCCTCCTGACGAGCAGGGCGAAACCCGTGTATGGTGCTGCGCCTTCCTCGCGTACCCCGCGCTCCTCGGCGTTGCTAAAGGGCTGCTCTCATTTCTGTCCCACGCGATTTGCGAATAGGTTGGCATCCAGCCTTAACTCGGAGATGCCGTTCTAATCCCGGAAATACGCATACACACGTATACATACATGCATATGTATGCATATATATATATATGCATGTGTGTATATTATATATATATATATATGTATGTTTCGGGCATTAGAGCGGCATTTCTGAGTTAAGGCTGGATGCCAACCTATTCTGATTTATTTATAAATACACACACGCACGCACACACACACATTATTTCTTTTTTCGTCTGTAGTCTAATGGGTGATATTGCTGTTTCGCTCATATCCGTGGAAATTTCAGCCGGATTAGAATAGGAGTCAAAAGAACAAAGAAAAAAAAAGGGAGGTGGATCTCCGGGTAGCTTTGCAAAACGTATTATTATAATCCTGGCTATAAAGTCTTGTTGTTGTTGGGTTGGTGGTTGTTTTTTTTTGGGGGGGGGGGGGAGGATTTAGGATAAAGGACTCACAATGTGTTGGAAGTTAGTCAGCCTAAATCTAGGCTTAAGCTGGGCTGATGTAATGGAATGTGTGGATGACCTTGGGCAAAAAGTGGAAGAGATGATGCTTACTAGGAAATGATCAGACGAGAGGCAGGAACCCCTCATAGCTTAATGGTCAGAGAAAGAAATTTAGGAAGGATTGTCCTAGGTTCAAGTAAATTAAAAGCAGGCCGGGGGGAAGTTTGTACTTTCAGACATGCAGATTATGTTCCTATGGCCTTACAAGAAAGTAGAATTAGTTTATCTAATCCCATTACCTGTCTGGTTTACCTGGGAGGACTGACATGTTGTCTGGAACAGTGGAATGTCAGAATTCTGATGTTCTGGTTTAGTAAAGATGTTGTAACAGCTAAAAATGCCATGTTCTGCTGTAGCCCTATGCTCATTACTAGAAGTAATATTCTAAGGACCTGGAGGAAATGGGAGAATGACCAAGGTTATGTTTTGTGCTGGTGAACGCTGCTGCCATCTAGTAGTAGGATTCATTTTTTATAGATATAGAGGAGGAGGAGGGCCCCCTGCCTAGCCATTCACTTTCTTATTTTTGTCAGCCTGTGGCTATTAAGCTATGGCTGAAGTACAAGCGTATCATAGTCTCAGCCCTCCATCTTTAATGGCAGGTAATGCTAGAGTTTTCTTTTGCAAGGGTTGTTGGCTGTTACAATCCACAATATAACATGCAACTTTGAGCATTCTGTAAAAAGATATATGCCTATTACAAAGGGTATGAACTCTTGAGTTGTTTTCTAGATGCCTGAAGAAATCCAGCATGGTGAAGAAGAGGTGGAAACATTTGCCTTCCAGGCAGAGATCGCCCAGCTTATGTCCCTGATCATCAATACTTTCTACTCCAACAAGGAAATCTTTATGCGGGAGATAATTTCCAATGCCTCTGATGTGAGTATAGAGACTTGGAGCTAAGGCAGAGGAAAAGTAGAAGGCAAGATGGCAGGGAAATTGGTAATACTGGAGTGGATTGAGTAAAACTAACATTTAAATCCCATCTCCTTTAGCCCTGAAGTCTCAAAGGGATAGGAGTTAAATCCAACCCATGTACAAGATACCAGGTTGGAAAAAAATATGACAAGTGATCTGGACAATATCCTAATATGAAACCCAACTATAATAACATGATATTATGTTCTGATTATTGGACTTCAAAACAGTTTTTTTTAAATATGATCAATGAATTTGATTAAAGAACATAGCTTCAGATTTAAGAAGTAAATCTAGTTCTTTAAGGCATGCCTTATTTCAATACTAGCCTTGTACGTATTGCTAAAAAAATTACATGTGAATAAAGGATGGATTTGGTAAGAAAGGGTGCAGAGTTCTAGTCCTCAATTGGGCTTAGCTTAATGACCAAGTGAGTGTTAGAAGGGAAAGTGCAATTCCCTGTTGCTCCTCTGCCAGTAGGTTAGTAATTCTTGTGAGTTCTTTTGCATAGCTATTTCATATTCTTGTATACTTTTTTTCTAAAACATACTAATATTTGTTTTTGCTTTGATAATACTAGAAAAGCAAATACCAGCTAATAGTAGGTATGATAATTGCAAAAATTATTCAGTGTGTTACTTTTAATAACAGGGAATTGAGCCCTAATGTTCCGTCCTTTGTAATATGAAGGCATAAGGAAACATGGTGGCTTTAGCATAATGGAAGAGAGACCAATTGTGTTGCTGAATGTCTGCCACTGGGCATAAAATCCAAGCTAAGATCACACAAACAGTCCATCTGTCTCTTGTGTTCTGTTCCTATTAGTAGCTAGCCACATGCTTGAGAATCTCAATTTTAGGCCTCCCTGATTTATCTCAGGTTGTATAACTTCAGGGTCAATGCTCCATCTGTCCTCTGAAAGTCTTGAATGGAGTTCCTGGAATGCTTCAAAAGCTTGCTATTGAATTTAATGTTGACTGTATTAAATGCAGGGAGAGTAATCTTAATAATCCTATTTTAATTAAAATATATTTTCATTAAATCAGCATAATTTTACCTTAGCTCTAGCCACTTGTCTCTTCTAGCCCTCCCTATTGTTTGAAATATGATTTCCAGCTTTCAATGTAAAGTCAAGCCCATTAGGGACATATTACCTAAGACTCCCCTTTCTCTTTCCCATTTTTGGTTTATAAGTAGCTGTATATCAGCTGCCCTCTCTGTCATGCTTCTGTAAATGTGAACATGGCTTTATTGAGTGATAATTACCAGTGAACGTGGTGAATTCTTTTAAGCCAAGATCATCGCATCACTTTATGGTTGCAGATTTCACAATTTCAAGTCCATGCATGTTTTTTTTGTCTTGACACTTACTGAGATCATCTAATTCATTGTACTATATGAGAGAGGTGAGGCATTTGCCATGTCTGATTGTTTTTTATTCCAAAGCAAAATATATCTTTAAATCCTTTGATTAAATTATGAAGTCCAGGAGAATATCAGCTGCACTTTGAAGGTAGCAATAATATGGTGTCCCCTTTGTTTCTAGGGCCTAATAAAGCAGAGCTAGATTATGATCATGCATTCAGTGATTAATAATGAGGACCATTGAATTCAAAGGGATGCCCTTCTGAATGAGAATTAAAATTGTACTAGTTGTCTTTTTCTCACAGGAAATTTTTTCTAGAGTATTCACAACGGATGTATGCTTTAGAGTAGGTTTGTGATTTTTTTTTCCTTTTAAGGTTTAAAACTAACATATTTTGTTTCCTGGACTTCCTTTCTTTAAAACTAGAGGTAGTATAATCCTTGAATGATGGTTGAAGTTTGACAGAATCCACAAAACATACAATTTTTAACCTTCTAGGCTTTGGATAAGATCCGCTATGAGAGTCTAACCGATCCCTCAAAGCTGGAAAGTGGCAAGGAGCTGAAAATAGATATCATCCCCAATCCTCATGACCGTACCCTTACACTAGTAGACACTGGCATTGGAATGACAAAGGCAGATCTTGTCAACAATCTGGGCACTATTGCCAAGTCTGGCACAAAAGCCTTCATGGAAGCATTGCAGGTGAGTGGTTTCAATCTAGACTTTTGGTAATACTTAGGTTCCCTCAGTGTGGGCAGTTTGTCATAAATATGTATATCCTCAAAACTGAGTGTTACATTGTCTAGAGGTGAAGATGTTTGCCACCTGCTTGGAAGATTGAGAATTCAATCCGTAGACAGCAACATATTTCTCTTATCAGGCACCAAGAGAAAATATCTGCTGTGAACTCCACATAGGTGTGAGGAAGGGCATCTGGCCAGTAAACGCTCCGCTTCATTCAGTTGCCCCGATTCCACCCCAATAAAAGGGATTACAGAGTTGTAAAAAGAAAAAAATTATATTCTCAAAATTGGTAATCACCTGAATTCCTTTGGTGATGGATATGTCTACACTGACTATGTGTAGAAGAGCATTTGCTAAAAGAGACAAAATTGTCTGACAAGGATTGTCAGAGCTTCATGTCTAAAGAGTAGAGGCCAAACTAGCAGGAGCATTAAAATAGGAGTCTGAGTACCAAAAAAAAAGTGAATAATTCACCTTAAGCAAAATAACATTATGGATATGATTTATTCTACTGGAAAGAAACTCTTGGATCCCTTTGACTGTCTTAAGATACTGCTTGTCTTGTCTGTGCACTTTAAAACCTCACCAAGACATTTCCGGGAAACTTGCTTTAAAAATAAATAAGCCATGGCCTAAGGATCAAGTGATGGCTTGGAGTCTGTGAAATAGTTATAGGGGTGTCAGCTGCCTAGAGTCATATATGTGAAGAAGGTGGCTATGCAAATTGAATAAATAAAATCAAAACCAAACATTGCAGGATATGGAATCCTATGTTCAAGATATGCTTTCTATTAGCATAAGATATAGTTGAAAGAATTATATCCCATTCTTATTTGGAGATGCTAAATTTAGCGTAAGATGTAGTTGAGCTGAATTCCCTATGGATAAAACATGTTTTTGTGGCTATGTCGAAACCCATGTTTGTAATCTGGTATGGTGGATACTTTAGAGACTGTTGCCTGTTATACGTGTTGCATCCCTTGCTTTTTAGGCTGGCGCAGACATCTCCATGATTGGGCAGTTTGGTGTGGGGTTTTACTCTGCTTACCTTGTGGCCGAGAAGGTTGTGGTCATTTCCAAGCACCATGATGATGAGCAATATGCTTGGGAGTCATCTGCAGGAGGCTCCTTCACTGTTCGGATTGATACTGGTACGTAGTGATTTGTGCTTTTGGAAAACATTTGCCACCTAAAGAGTTGATGATAGAGGAGGGAGGAGGTGATTGAACCAGAGTTTTTGGTTGCTTTGAAGTAGCAGGCAGATTACGAGAGCCCTGCTCATTAAATGGGCATTGCTGCAGCATTCATTCTGGTTCCAGGACCCCTAAGGAACAGTGTTGGAGTGGGCAACATTAGATGGTGGGATATTTTTAATATTTTTAAAAATGGGTTGGTCTACTTTTTATTGTCCTTAAGACAAACTCAGTGCATAAAGTGATATTTATGATTCCACATCATTACTAAATTAAAACAGGTATACCTGAACTGAAGCCACAGCTTTTTCCTGTATCTTATTACAATGCGGTTATACAGTTACTTGCTATTAGCATTGTGGGGCATACCTCTAACTGAAATCTTCATATGCTTCCAGAAATTACAATTCATTGGGTACCTTTACTCCTCTTTTTTCTTTTTTATTTCCATTGTTAATTACTTTTCTTGCAGCAGGATTTTTCCCCATAGGCAATGTGCTTTTCAGGAGGATTTCTTTTAAAATACAGACTATATTTCTAGAAAATTAGACCTTGCAGTGTGTGTATTTGGCAGGAGGGGAACCTTTGTAATGTTGGCTTTTGCTAGAAATGCTCCCATTTTTAAGTTCTGACCTGGATTGCTCAGTTTAGATTCAGAGTAAATAGCACAGGCCTCAAAGCTCAATGCAGTATCTGACCCTAGTATAATGGCTCTCTTTGCCTGTTCTAGGTGAATCCATTGGCCGAGGCACCAAAGTGATCTTGTACCTAAAGGAGGATCAGACAGAGTATCTGGAGGAACGCCGTATCAAGGAAGTTGTGAAGAAGCACTCGCAGTTCATCGGATACCCCATCACCCTCTATGTATGTATTGTGGAGCAACAGGTCTGATAATAAATATCCTTGCTACTTTTAGCTCTTTGCTCCAGCCAATTTCGCATTCCTGCTTCTGGGGATTTCTGTGCTTCCTGAATAATCCCAAGGTTGAGAATCCATTTTACGACTTTTCTCGCCAGATTTGTTAAGTGACTTGCTACAGTTCTTAAATTAGTAACAATTGTTAAGGGAATCTGGTTTCCCCATTGACTTTGCTTGTAATGATCTTGGGATACAGCAATGGTCATAAATATGAATCAGTTGTCAAGCATGTAAATCATGTGACCACAGGGATGCTGCCATGGTCATAAATGTGAATAAAGTCATAAGTCACTTTTTTTTCAATGCATTGTAACTTTGAACGATCACTAAATGAACTGTTGTAATTGGAGGACTATCCATTCTCAATTGTTCTGAAAGGCTACAATAGAAATGTATTAAAAACTGTGGTTGGGTTTAATGACAAATAAAAGGAAAAGCTATGCTACTCCATGAAATTACAGGCAGATGTTAACGCTGAAGTGCTCAAAAGCATTGTTTCGTTTTGAATCCGAAGTTGCACTCTCACACATATGGGCACTTTAAAGCAGGCAGCATAAATCCTCAAACAGCTCTTAGAAAACAAGCTTGAACTGTCCTAAGGACTTGTCTCATTTTCGGAGTGCTTGCAGTAGACTTGATGCGAAGGAGGCTGCATCTGTCTCCCACTTAATATGCCCCTCCCTCATTTTATCCGGCAAACCTTAGTGACGCCTTTCCTTGCCTTTCTAGCTGGAAAAGGAGCGGGACAAGGAGATCAGCGACGATGAAGCGGAGGAGGAAGAGGAGAAGAAAGCTGAGAAGGAGGAGGAAGAGGAAGCCCCCAAAGATGAAGAGAAGCCCAAAATTGAGGATGTGGGTTCGGATGAGGAGGAGGAGGAAAGCGGCAAGAGCAAAAAGAAGACCAAGAAAATCAAAGAGAAGTATATTGACCAAGAGGAGCTGAACAAGACCAAGCCCATCTGGACCCGCAACCCTGATGATATCACCCAGGAGGAATACGGCGAGTTCTACAAGAGCCTCACTAATGACTGGGAAGACCACTTGGCTGTCAAGGTGAGCAACGTGGGTGATGAGGGGAGGGGGAGAATTGATCTGGATGTCCATCTGAGCAAAAGGTCTTTCGCAGTCAGCAGAGAGAGATCCAAATGGCAGCTGATGGGCTTCTTTAGAACTGACCATGCTTAATGTTACTGTTTACAGCTGCCCTTTAGAGCTCTGAATTTTGACACATTGTTTTGCTGGTTACAGAATATCTTTACACATTTTTCCCCATTAACGCAGCTCTCACCGATACACAACTTTCAGCTTCTCTTCCTCCTGCTTTCTCTCACTGTTGCAGCAGAGAATATTTCAAGGTGTTCCTTAACTGTTGACTTAGCGTTCTGTGATGAGAGTGTTAAAGGCAGCTCACCCTGCGAAGGAACAACTTTGGAGGTTTCTCCCCCCCCCCCCTCAGAGCTTCTGTTCATGCCTGGCATGTGCTTCGAGTCGGGAGGTGTGGGCGGAGGAGAGAATGAGACTTCCTCTCTCTTTTACTGGCTTTGCCCTGTTAAAGTCAAATTTAGAAGGTAATATTGAAAATGAGGTCTGTCTCTGGTGGTTGCTTTCTGTATTTGAACAAGATTCTGTCCTTTTCTGACCTTTAGGAAGAGTTGGGAGTTTTCAGTTAGTGCACAAGGATTTTTTTCTGACACAAGTTTGTGTCAAAACTCATACTTTTTTCTTATTTTAGGAGATTTTGCCACAAATATCTTTCCAGCTTAGGGCAAAGGCCATAATGCAGCAGCTGAAGTAATTTCTCAGTTTGCCCAATTAATGGCTGGACTGAGAGAGCTACGCTGGTTTCCATTTAGCTTTGGGTAATTCAAAGTTCGGGTTTTTTAAAAGCTTACATGGCTCAGGACCTACATATCTGTGGAATCATTTTCTCCCACAGTTTCTGCCATCTGCAAGATCTGGGGAGAGCACCTTTCAAGTCTCGTTCATATTGCCATAATTGGTATACGCAAGGGCATGTTGTTTCTAGTGGGCCCCCTCTCTTTTGGAGGAGTGCACAGCCGGAGGTTAAGTCAATAGCAACCCTGCTAGGATCCAGGAAAAAGCTGCCAAGAGCTGGCTGTTCTAGAAAGCCTTTGGGAAATGATGGTGGTAATTGTCATAATTGCATTGCCTCTAGTGTGTTAATGGATAGAACGGGTTTGCTGATGTTAGCGGTAATGAGTTTTGCTGTGTTTCCTTTGTTCTCTATGTTTTATTTTGTGTTATTAGTAAGCCACTTAAAACCATTTTTGGAACAGAGCAGCAAATACATTGCAGAAAGGGAAGAACAAAAGGATGTCTTGTTTCTAAGGGGATGCTAGTCAACTGGAAATTAGTCAGGTGCTCACAGGCTTGCTTGTTCTTCCCAATCTTCCCAGCATTTCTCTGTGGAGGGGCAGTTGGAGTTCCGGGCGCTCCTCTTCATCCCCCGTCGGGCTCCATTTGATTTTTTTGAGAACAAGAAGAAAAAGAATAACATCAAACTCTACGTCAGGAGGGTCTTTATCATGGACAGCTGTGATGAACTCATCCCAGAATATTTGAGTAAGTCCTGCAGCCTTCCTGCATTTTTTTCAGCTGGAATGACAAGTTATTTAATTAGTCTTTGGCTGACTAATCTGCATTTATAATCACCCTGTTCCCACCACATGTTTAATTCAGTCGCCACTAATCCAATCAGAACTGGTTTTGGCAACAGACAGTGACAGTAATCAGGCTCAGAATCACCATCTTTGGAATGCAGGTAGTCCTTGACCTACAACAACAATGGAGCTCGACATTTCTGTTGCTAAGTGAGACAGCGGTTAAGTGACTTTTGCCCCATTTTATGTCCTTTCTTGCCACTGTTGTAAACGACGATTGCAATTGTTAAGTTAGTAATACAATTTTTAAGTGAATCTGGCTTCTCCATTGACTTTGCTTGTCAGAAGGTCGCAGGTGGTGATCACATGACCCCCAAGAGACTGTAATCGTCATAAATATGAAGTCAGTTGCCAAGTGTCTAAATTTTGATCAGGTGACCGTGGGGATGCTACAGCAGTCACTAAGTGTGAAAAATGATCATAAGTCGCTTTTTTTCAGTGCCGTTGTAACTTTGAACAGCCACTAAATGAACTGTTGTAAATTGAGGACTACCAGTACTGCAGTTGTTTGACAGTTGTAGTGTCTAGTTACCTAGGCATAAACCCTATTACCACAAAATGATTTGAGTTGGGGAGGAGGATTAGTGTGTCATGGGAATTGCAGAAAAGGGATTAACTGACCCAGGTAATTAACACTGGAGGAAGCTAAACTCAGCCCCAAATAGTCTCAGTAGGGCAAATATTTGAAGCCAGTCCAAAGACCTAGTTCTCCAAGCAAATGGAAAACTTGAGAAAGAATGGCTGGAAAAGCAAGACCTTCCTATTACACAGCTCATTGCCGGGGTACAATTCTCCAACGTGCTTTTCTGCTGCTTCTGTGGCTGATAAGGAAGGAGGCAACAATGCCATTAAGTGCTTTCTTGGTGCAAAGTCTCACGGTACACTAGGCCTGGAAAAAGTAGGCAAGAGCTATCTATGTACAGCTCTGATCAAAATTCAGACACTTTGCCACTGACTCACATTTGTGACAGTTGCAGTATTCCAGGGACATGTGATCACCTTTTTCGACCTTCTGGGAAACAAAGTCAATGGCGAAACCAGATTCACTTAACAATCATGTTACTAACTTAACAACTGCAGTGATTTACTTAATAGCAATAGCACTTAGACTTATATACCGCTTTATAGTGCTTTACAGCCCTCTCTAAGCGGTTTACAGAGTCAGCATATTGGCCCCAACAATCTGGGTCCTCATTTTATCCACCTTGGAAGGATGGAAGGCTGAGTCCATTTTGAGCCTGGTGGAATCTGAACTGCCAAATTGCAGGCAGCCGATAGTCAGTAGAAGTGGCCTTCAGTACAGCACTCTAACCAATGAGCCACCAAGGCAAAAGATATATTTTAGTATATGTTTAAATCATAAAATATTTTATTAATGTGGAAGAATTACTCATACAATAGACATCAAATTTCTGATGCTGGAGAAATTAGAGAGGTTAAATATGTCTTAATTCTTTAAAAAATTCACAAATCATTCTGGGGAACACTTTTCCTTTTTTTAACTCAAAATTCTGAGGTGCTTCATACCTGATTGTTGAAATTTACTTATTACATATATTTATAAACTGCCCAGCTGCCCAAATTCTGAGCAGTTTAGAGTAATACTAAAGATGTTTTTCATTCATAAGACAGCTAAAAGACCAATAACAAACTCAATTCCAATTTTACTACAATCAAACTCTTGCAATTTCAATCTGCTCTAAATATTAGCAATATAATTTTTGTTTATATTATTTATATTATTATATCGTGCTAGAATTTATTATGAACTTGATTACACTATTTAATTATAATTGTTGACATTCCAGACAGGTATATGCTATATTTACTAATATAATTAAATTGGTTAATATATTTGTATCTTTCTGCCTACATTCTCAGCTGCATTTTAAAAAACAATGTAAGTAGCAATAATTAATTAAATAAACATGAAACAATATAAAATGTATACAATGTTTCTTTCAATACGTGCATTTAAATTAAAATAGGTAGTTTATTTCTCTCAGGAAAAATATTACTTAGAAGTATTAGTGTTGTTATATTTGAATGTGGATTACAAAAATGAAAGACATTGTTTCTAGTTCATAGATACTGTAATGCTGAAATATTACATATTGCTTGTGGCTTTTATAAAGACCAAATATTTAAAATGTGCCCATAGAGAATTAGGTGAAATTATTTATTGTATATATGTGCATGGATAGATAAGTATAAACTGATTACCATTTTTTCTAATTTTAAATTCTAAAGTTATTACTTTACCATTATTTAACCACCATATTAACCTAACTGATTTACTAATTCTTTAGCAACATTTATGATGAATAAAATGAATAGATTGAAAGTAGAAACAATGTAAAGTTATTGTAAAACAGGAAGATGATTTTTAATTAATTTTTCCTTTTCATTTTGAAAAACTAAACTTTCATGGACTAAATATGCTCCCAACCAAAGTTCCTGGGACCGTACCACTAAAATTGAACAGCATGCAGACATAATACATCTATTTTAAGTAACAACATTCCCTAATATGAAAAAATAGGCTGAAAAAAATAGCTTTGTTCTTTTAGCAATATCAACTCAGGCCTTGGACCAATTATGAGTAGCCTCAAAATGTACAGCCCATAGCCACAAAAAAGTACTGTATTTAGTTTTAGATACAAAACAAGCAAGAAATATCAGACAGACCTGTGATAAGCCATTATTTCATGAGTGGTAATGTTTTTAATAGTATGCCAGCAACTCTCAGCCAATCTCTTCAGCCTTATTGTGTAAGTACTGCTAAAGCTCATTTTAGTAAAATAACATTTTCAAGGTGGTGCAAGATTGACTTGCACTTGGACAATAAGGGAGATTGAAAGTGTATAATACAGAATAACAAACCTTTGGAAATAACACACTCTGAAAATAGCTAGTACAACCATTCCTCTTGAAGTAAATTCTTCTGTAGTTATAAACAGTAATTATTCCAAATCTGTATCCCAACAACTTATAATTTTAGCAATTGACTGTCTTCCTTACTAAATAAAAATTAAAAATGAAATATGCTCAGTTAGACCACTAGAATATACTACTCGGAGCTAGATGGGACAATCAGGTAAAAACTCATATATAAAGTCCACAATATGTTAATAATGCAAAACCATTTACTCATTTTTATTCAGCCTAAAATTAACTGGAAAATGTAAGCATCAATTTATTCATTGACTCAAGTTATTGATGGTGACCTGTACATTTTTCAAAGCTTACTTTTCAAGGTAAATAAAAACATCTGACAAAAGTGCTTGGGCTAACTTCTACTTAAATTTCCTTGTGATCGTGTAAATTTGTACATTTTATTTACAAATACTTTTGTGCTTTTTAATCTACGGTTTTAACACACTGCCAAAATGGGAAATATGTGACCTTGTCTCTTTTTAAGAGACAGATTTTAACATTGACAGAACAAGGGAGAAGATCCAGACCAGAAGAAGTGAAGAAGTGGGAACACTAAAGCTGCACTACATCATTCATGAAATGCTTCACTAGTGGGTTAAACAAAAAAGAGTGCACAGAAGTTATCTTCACCCACGATTTTCCTGCTGTCTTCAATAACACTAGAAACATTAGAATAAAAACTATAATGTGGTAGCATCATGAACTGGAGCACTGATTCTACTGTTTGAGAAAACTACTGATCTTCAAGACCAAGAGAGAATATGCTATTTTATCAGTCATTTGCTAGGGGAATTGAGGTTTTCAGAAGAGAAACTGGGTGTTTCATCTTTAACGTTAGCATGACAGATTGAAAGAGATGTCACGCAGAGTAAGGAGGCATCATAATTATCAGGTTTGGAGACATCAGCATGTATTCCATTCGGGTAAGTGTAGCTTAGTAAAAGTGGATAAATTTTGAAGCCCAGTGGACTCACTATATTCAAGCTTAATTGAGAAGACAATAATGTTTGAACAAGAGGCCTTCTGAACCTGGATATAAGATCTGACTCAAATGAGTATCTTAAAGAATCAACAATTGCAGAAGCTACTCATAATTGGTCCCAGGCATTGGAACGATTGAGAAGGTGTGGAACAGATGGCTAATATGTGGTATAAGAATGTTATAACTGACTCTAACCTCAGTGATTATAACTGACTCTAATCTCAGTGATTATAACTGACTCTAATCTCAGTGATTTGACATTAAGACTGAGCTAAATTAGAAAGTAAGAGAGCAAAAGAGTACAGGTAGTCCTCGACTTACAACAGTTCATTCAATGACCATTCAAAGTTGGAAAAAAGTGACTTATGACCATTTTTCATACTTATGATCATTACGGCATCCCCATGATCACGTGATTTGCACAAGTTTGACAACTGGTGACGGTTACATTGTCTGGGGTCATGTGATTATCTTTTGTGACCTTCTGACAAGCAAAGTCAATGGGGAAGTCAGATTCACTTAGTGATTCACTTAACAAATGTGTCAAGAAAAGTCATAAAATGGGGCAAAACTCACTTAACAAATTTCTCACTTAACATCATAAATTCTGGGCTCAACTGTGGTCGTAAATCAAGGACTAGCTGTATATATCATAGTGGTGCTCTATCTTGAACCTCTCTTGCTGATATCTGTTTCCTTGATTTATGAGGAACTGACGAGGATTGAATAGCATGTATTTGAAATGAAAAAAAAAAGGAATGTAGTAATAGTTTTTCAGATTAACAAATTTGTTTTTTAAAAAAAGTAAGAAAAAAATAGGGTCAGAAAAACATCCTAACCAACTCCTGTTTTATGGCCACCAAAGATTAACAGACTATCAAAGACTACAATTTTAGATTTTTTTTTTCTAGCATCTGCTAATAGTGTTTACTTAGAGAGAAATTATATTAAATAATGTGCTATTCCAAGATTTATGCTGTCCTGAAACAAAATGTGCTGTTTTCATTTATATGTTATATTCTCTGTATGAAAGAACAGAAAAGGTTAACAGAAAAGACTTAGTCATAGACAGACCTTATTGCACAGAACAATGTTGCAGCTAGACATCATTTGATTTTTCCCCCACTTCCAGTAATAGGTAACTAATTTCACCCACCGAGTAGCATAGAAAGAACATTTTGAGGATCACATGTTAAATACACAGGCTAAAGTCTGTGACTAACCTGTCCCCCATGATCTCACTGGGCTTAGGTAATATTTTCTGGAAGGTTACAATGAAATTGGAAAAAATATATACTTTTACATCCATTCTGGGCCTCATTTTAGTCCTTTTTATATTAACAAAGGCATGAGGATTTAACCCTCAGCATTGATTTAATGGACTAATGGGGAAAAGGGTGACCTGCCTATTAAAACAAAATATACATTGAATCCAAATTGTTTTTAATATGTATTTTTCATTTTCTACACACACATTAAATGGGAATAGGCTTTCTCACACACACACACACACACAATTTTATATAAGAAGCAGAAAGTTATGCATATATAGAGGCATATATTATACACACACACACACACAAACCCATGCCCACTGCATTTGATCTCTGTTAAATTCTCACCTGCTGATTTGAGGGTTTAGTGTAGGTAAGCATACGGAGCTTATAATCATATTATCTTAACATCACACCATGTTGATCTTATCTAGGAACTCCAGGGGGTAGAAAAATGTAAAGAAAGAAGGCAAGAAAGCCAATGTCACAGTAGAGTGTTAAAGCCCATGAAGTGTTAAGCCCAAATTCTAAAATTATTTGTGCCAGGTATAACAAAGGACCTATATTACACTTTCATGTGAAATCATTCTATTTCAATATTTGCCACTGTCAATCCAGTTGATTACTATTGTTTACATAAAGTGAAATCTTAATTGTTTTCATTATGACTAAGTTTAAAACTCGCTTAAGTCATTCATGTACTAGTAATTTCATGGATTACTGTAATGAGCTCTACACAGGTCTGTCCTTGAAGCACAAGTACTGTTCAAGCAGTACATATTACACTTCTGCTTCACCAGGTGCACTGGATGCCACTAGAAAAGAGAGCCTTTTCTAGTGTGGTGCCAACTTTTGGAACATCATTCCTATGGAACCTATATTGGCCCCTACCCTTCTGGTCTTTAACTATGGCCTGAAAAATGGTTGTACCACCAAGTTTGAGGGTCTGGAAATAGTGGTGAGCTTTGGCCTCATCTCTATACTGTGCTTGTTTATGTTGCATTGAGTTTTTAATGTTGGTTTTAAGATGGGTTGTATGTTTATTGTTTTTATTTTTATTGTTCTTGTTCTTAATTGCTATGAGCCACCCAGAATCATATAGGTAACATGGGAGGTTGTACAAATTGAATGAATAAATAAATAAAATGTCTCCAAAGTTTAAAGGAAAGTAGCAAACATTAGGGAAAGAACTAACACTGACACACATTTTCAAGTGTGAACTTGTCCCATGACAAACAAGTAATTTCAGAAATCTGGAGAGTTTATGAAAGGAAGAAAGAAAATCCACTAATTTCTTACTTTAAAAAATATGTAGCCTGGCTTTTTGTTATTTAGATATGCAGAATGTGTACATTTACACTTGTTGAAGCATTTCTAACTTCCCATCAGCCTCAGCCAATATTGAAACCCAGTATGAGCAAGCTGCCCACCGTTTCCACAATCAAAGCAGTTTTTCATATAGACAATATTGTTCCATGCTTAACTAGATCATGAGCAACAGCTGCGGTATCAGAAGAACTTTAGCTACTAACAATCCTGTTTTATTCAATCTTGTTCTGCCCATGCAATCTAGTCAAAGGTAGATTATAGTATTCAGGAGCTCAATCCTCCTTTTTCTAAGGAAAAGGAGTTTAGGCTGCAGAAGACCCTACTATCTATTTCAAAATACCCAATTTCTTCATAACATAACTCTTTAATACCAACCACAAGAGGCAACCAATGCTGCTTTATCCACCTCTTTATCAATCTTCTTGAGTCATCCTGCAAGCATTTACAACCAATAATGATTCTGAATGAGAAAAAAAGCCATCAGGGTCTTTGAACCCTAATCTCCAAAATTATTTACTCTTCCAAATGTAAAGAAACCAAATGTGAGCAAGCTAGTAATATTCTTGGGAACCCCAGCACAGTTGGTGATGGAAGGATTTCATGTCTGCAATGTTGTTTTCCACAGTTTTCTAGTGTAGGCTTTGCACCCTGGATGCCATGTGAATTACTGACTGTATGGGTGCATTTCCTCTTGCTCTTGTTTCCCAATTATTTATGCTCCCCATGGGGTTTATTATGGCTGGGAACAGTAGTCTACTTTGCTATTGCTTTTCTATCTTAGTAATGGCTTTGTTTCCTTTACACGAATCGTGAGACTTTTTCTTCTCCTGGGAGAAATGAACAGACAGGTAGAGTTCTGAGGAAGAAGCACTTTCTCTGGCAACAAATTTAATCCCTACTCATCATGTTGGGAGAGGGGCTGGAAGAGAGAATATTGCCCAGTGGGATTAGGGGATGGGGATTCCTGGAAAGAATGCCAATGCAGGAACAGGAAGATAGAGCAAACAAGAGCTGTACTTTTTTTTTAATGAATTGGGTTTATAATACTTGTTTGTTTGCCCTAGTTTTTTTTCCATCTCATCGCTGCCTACCAAATCAATGGGACAGCAGTTAATGAGGCCATAAAGCCTAGCCAGAACTATTCTGGTTCAAAGAGTTCATGGGATATCAGGTGCTTCCTGGAAAAAAACTGATTGGGAGTAGTGCCAGAACCTCCATAAGATTTTATTGTATACAGCTATTGTTCAACTAAGTTATGCCTTAAGTACAAACAAGGCCAGTGTGAACCAACCACTCTGACTGGCTTTGAAACCACGTCATAGCCCAAAGATAATACTGTTCTCCTCAAAAATGCCCCAGTGTAAAGATCTAGTTCTTACTAAATTTAGCCATGCTAAGCGCCTAGGGCTAAAACTAAATACCTACAATAATAAATAAAATTCCCTAGACCTGACTAGTTAAGTTACATAGTATAATGCAAACTTTCTACATTTTTATTTTATTGTTCTTTTTCTATTACTTGGTAGAAGCAAGCAATCATAAACCCAACAAGCTGACTTTCTAGTCCATCAATTCCAGAGCACAGTACAGCATTAATATAATCTGTTTTGGCCTTTTGCCATACAGCTTTGGGATTTTTTCCAAACACAAAATCTCCCAGGCACATGTACACAGTAGAAGGTTAGAATTCATCCTGAAGTATTGGAGACAGATTCTGCAGTATAGTCCAAATGGATTTCTCTGGAAAGTCAACTACAAAGGATCAAAGCTAATTTAAAATTTATTTCTCATCTTCATAGTGTTCTGGTCTACCTTACACATGGATCAGAATGGCAAATCAGAGGAGTTAATCATCCTGGGAAATAATTACACATTTAAAGTATAAATTGAACGTAAAAACTGAAACAGAGATTACAGTCTCTGGTATGCATTTTGCAAGGTCAGTTTTTATATGTCTGGGTTTAATTATAACTACATGCTTATATCAAACATGATTATAAACCCAGTGGCTATATAATATTACTTAGGCAATCTTCTTATGACTGAAACCTTTTTGAATGCAACTATATTTTAATATTAGTTCAAGTGTAAAAATACAATGGATTTTGATATGACTAAGCGCATAAAGAACAGGCATCTGTACACATGAAAAGAAGCAGAGGAAAATTAATTAGCTCACAGTGATTTCCCAACATTTCCAGGTGGTCTTCAGTCCAGAAAGTATATAAAATCAAGTCTGTTATTGACAGAATTGCATAGATAGTTAGATAGACACAATTTTCTGCCAAGAAACACAGTTTACATTTGATCTGTTATAAACTAGCAACATTGTATTATATTAATATAAAAATAGACTTACACAGATCCAAACTAGAAAGGTTTGCATTTAATTCCATCAGTCTTATGATAAATTTCTCAAATAGTGCAAATTTTTTTTAAATATTTTAACAATTAAATAATTGCAAGTTAAGTATTAACTTTCCTAACTATTGCTACTCATGGAGAAGAACAAGTATGATAGATGAAAAAGTTAAGTGATCTATGCTTTTTAAAAAACAAGTTTCTGATAATATAAGGGAAGCAAACTCCCAAAAGGTTACAAGGTTGTTCAAGAAATTAGACAAGAAAGATATCTAACCAATTTTACATTTGTTACATATCTATTTATTAAACAAATTCCCAATCTAAAAAATAAATATAAATCATTGGATTACATAGACAATGACATCACAATAATAATTCAGTTTCTAAAGAATAAGAATTTTAGCATCATTTTAGCATATTATTGAATAGGATATACAATTAATCCTTTTGCTGAAAAAACAGCCGGATTCTTGAACATTCTATAACAGTACATGATGGTAGTAATTACTTCTTGGACCGATTTATCACTAAGGATTTATTTACCTGATGATTCAAGGTAACCCACAGTACTTGTTCAGGAGTAAAGTTATGAGCTGAATGAATTAAGGTGCTTGAACAAGGAAAATACTTTGGCACAGCAAAAACTTCAAAGCACTGTAAAAGTAGTCAAAAATTTCCTCCTACAATTTTGTATATTCCTTTCAAGAATCCATTGCAAAAGTATTTCATAACTTTCATAGGAAGTGTTCACTAGAGTTTACTATTCCAAAACAATTATTTTTTCAGTATAATTACAGTTAAACTTTATTAAAACTGAGTTATGAAAAATATGCTTTCAAGTATTGAATATAATCAGTATATTAAACTTTGATTTCAAAATGTTTAATTTAAATGAATTTCCAGACTATGTAAAATAAGAGTAGACTGCTAATACAGGTTACAGGAAGAAAGTCAAGTGTTTAGTTTTTCAGATTTTCAAAACAGCAACACCCCCCAAAAAATGTATATAGCTGCAAATACTGTATTAGTCTCATGGTTTTCAAGATCTGGAAAGAGTCCACCATCTGAAACATTTAAATACAAGGTACACTTATTTTAATCCAAATGCATTACTCATTGGTCTTGGTTTAAATATGAAGCAGAAATACCAACTGCATTGCAACAGCATTCAAAGAAAGAAAAAAAGGCATTCATTGTATCTAGGCTTGGAAAATGTTGTTCATTACTAAGCTCATCTCATATTTTGGTTCTGTCATGTTACCGCATAAGAATCATAATTGAGTGTTAAAATAAGCACTGATCTCAAAATGGCAAACCATTATTTTTTCAGAAAATGGAAATTCAGTTAATAATTCAGTTCAATCTCATAATGTAACAACTACTGCATGTCATGTCATGTTATGTTATATGTAGCTTTTTAATCTTATAGCTTCATTTTTAAAAAAAATCAGAAAATGCTCTCTGCTAAGCATAAAATTCAAGTACTTGTCTGTTGTGCTTTACAGCCGCCAATGTTTCTGAAGATGAACCCAAAATAGTGTCTGTATAATGTGATATCCCTAATGCAGAATTTGAGAACTGAATCAATATCCTTGTACAGATTTTGAAAAACAATCAACTACGTTTTTAGCTCTTATCACAGCTTCTGGACATAAAAGTGATTTACCTATGAACAGGATTAATTTCTCAAAAAAAAAAAAAAGAACGTATGAAGCTGATAAAATCTCACTGGTAGGGGTGTCAACCCTGAAGCTGACCTGACTGAAGCCATATACTTTATACTTACATATAGAAATGCATTCTCTACTTTCCAATTATAAAGCTTGTTGAAGTAAAAACTATGGTAGAAAATACCTGTTTCTTGCAATTACCACAGTATTCCAGGGATGCTTTATAGTAGTACAATATGGCAATACATATTTAGAAATGAATTCAGAACAAATGTAGTATATATATAAAGCCTTTTAATATATTTCTTATTTTCTGCAATCAATTCCATAACAACGGGGTCTCCAAAATATTAACAACAATTCTAAGGAAGCCAACATTTTAAAAACTAAATAACCTTAGTCTGATTTTATTGTAGGTACAGTAGAATGCCAGGTAGCTGAATAGAGTTGAATAGTGAAGATCCTGTATGTCTACCTACCTAACAAAGTATCAGAACTTCAGAAGCTGGCATTTTCATTTGCTACTTACATCTTTTGGAATTTCCTCTCCACATAGATCTGGGTCTGCTTCTCCCCTCTGAGTTTCAGGAGAGCTGTTAAGACTTGATCCTACCATCTTGGTCATAACAGAACCAGTTTGGTCTAGTGCTTAAGGCACCGGGCCAGAAGCCAGGACATTGTGAGTTCTAGTCCCACTTTGGGCATGAAAATCGACTGGGTGACTTTGGGCCAACTCAACTCACAGGGTGGTTGTTGCAGGGAAAATAGGAAGAGCAAATAGGAAGCAAATATTGTGTGCATTTGCTGCCTTGAGCTATTTATAAAAATAATGAAGGTTGGATATAGAAAAGTAAATAAACAAGTAAAATAAATCTAGCATAGCATGTGATCATGATTCATGAACTTTCCAGCAAAAAACACTCATTGGGGAAACTGGTTTTGCTTAACCACCATGTGACCCATTTAATGATCATGTGATTCATTGAACAATGATGGTGATTTGCTTAACAACCGGCATAACATTGTCATAAAATCATGTCTAGTGTGACTTATGACTGCAATGACTTACAATAGAAATTCCAGTCTCAACTGTGGTTGTAAGTTAAGACTACCTGTATTGTACCTGCAGACTAGCAATGCTATATTTATTGTTGACAAAGCCACTT
The DNA here is from genome assembly GCA_032468155.1 of Oxyrhabdium leporinum. Lineage (NCBI taxonomy): Eukaryota > Metazoa > Chordata > Lepidosauria > Squamata > Cyclocoridae > Oxyrhabdium > Oxyrhabdium leporinum. The sequence continues at coordinate 231,433 of JANHFL010001089.1, forward strand.
AAATATTTAGAACCTAGTCTGTATAGTTCTATCTTTGTTTTTCTGTGTAAATTGTTTAATTATTAAAAGTTATATTTTAATCTTACTGAAATCACACAAATTCAGCTATCATTTTAGAGCTCACATTACCACAAAATTTAAGAAGCCCCATTATTCAGTTCAATTACTTCATTGTAAATTGCCACTGTACAGTACCTGCAAATATGCCCACTTCTATGACCACAAAGACCTCAAACATTCATGTACTAATTATAAATAAATGTGAATATTTATGTGCTTGGTATTTGTCTCAACCAAAGCTGCTATTCTCACAATTAAAAATTAAACTAAAAAATAAGGCTTACATCTGAATTACTGCAGTTAACACAATGAATGCTATAGAAGTGTGATGGACCACTACAGTTGACTAAGCAATCAAATATTTAAGAAACTAAACAGCCTTTATCTCAGAACCTCAGATATGCCTGGCTATGTTATCAAATGTTATCATGATGCAATTAAGAAGGTAGGCTGTTTCCTAGTACATGATGCAATTAAGAATGTAGGTTGTTTCCTAATACAAGGGCATTTTTAACTTTATAGACTATAAAGACTATAGACTATTCATCATATATATCTATGCTAAAGGATTAGCTGAAAAATGAAATTGTAACAAAATTGACTTAACATTTTATTACTTCTCTGAAACTTTTAACGTTAATTGATGTACTAGCCACTGGTGAAATTTCAGTTCATAACTTTCAATTCCTTCTTCTACAGGTAGTCCTTGACTTACGACCACAATTGAACTCAAAATTTATGTTGCTGAGATATTTCTTAAGTGAGTTTTGCCCCATTTTATGACCTTTTTTGCCATAGTTGTTAAGTGAATCACTGCAGTTGTTAAATCAGTAACACAATTGTGAAGTGAACCTGGCTTCCCCATTGACTTTGCTTATCAGAAGGTCATAAAAGGTGATCACATGTCCCCAGGACACTGCAACAGTCATAAATATGAGTGAATTGCCAAGGGTCTGGATTTTGATCATGTGACCATGGGAATGCTGTAATGATCGTCTGTGTGAAAAATGGTCAAAAGTCACTTTTTTCAGTGTCGTAACTTCAAACGGTCACTAAATGAATTGTTGTAAGTCAAGGACTACCTATATATCTAAATTGAAAGCACTGCATGCAATTGAATAGTTACAGCACTCTAAGGCACAGAATCTTTTGCCTTTTGTCATGCAGGTAGTGTCAACTGCCATCTTAATCGAAATGTTTTAAAAGGGAAGAATTAGGAGCTTTATATTTGCACACCTGTTTTCTCTATCAGATGTGCAAACCTTGTAATTAAATATTTTTATTCTAGTTGCTAGGCAAGCATTCAATCTGTGTTCAGAAAGCCAAAAGAGATATTTTCATCTTATGCATTTCAAAAAGTAATAGTAGGTTTTGAGATCAAATTAGATCCCATAATGGAAATACCAGAGTAGACATGTTTCTATATGGTTTTAATAACTATAACTTTCTAATAAACTGTGCAATGATGGCAGAAGTGGGAAGTGGGAAGGAATACTACATTTCTAAAGATAATAATAGGAGTGTTTCTGATTCACGTTATATCTATGAATTCTTCTATTATTGCATATGAACCAAGCTCAAAGAATTAGTGATACTGAGGACAAAGTATTCAGTTAGAATAACATAATTCCCACCTATCAAATGAATATGCTAGCTGCTTTGGCCCTCCCTAAGTAACTTCCAAGTAACTTTTTCCTTTGGAAAGATTTTTAATTTGCTTTTACTGTTTTTTACAAACATTTTCCAATACTCTCCAAAATATAGTCTCTAATAAACAAAGTATGTTCATATGAGAAGACATTATTTTCTCAAAGGTATTTACCATCATGAATTTTCTCACTCAAGAACATCAATAATAATTCTGACAAAGAGAGGAAAGATATGAAATCCATCACTTAAATTGATATGTTCCAATAATTTAATTTCTTGTAACAAAATGTATTAATCTGAACAAGTTAAAATATTAGATTTTTATATTAACTTCTCATTTTTAAAAATTGGAAAGTTTGATTACTATGCAGAGGGAAGAGAACATTCATAAAGCAGAAGCAACTATCTACAATCTATTTAATCGGAAGACTATTGTGACAATTTATTATTCTATTCTATTCTATATTATTAAAAGTTCTGCATATGTTTCTGAATAATCATTTTTACTAATACAAAGAATTCCTTTACTGTATGTCATCCAAGAAAAGTGGTAGAGTAATGTTCATGTTATCAAAATATTATCTTAATGGACTTCCGGTTTGACATCGTTGGGTCGAGGACTGTCTTCTCTGAAGCGGTCTGTCCTGGGTGCTGTTAAACCT
>JANHFL010001089.1:254462-264737 GCA_032468155.1 Oxyrhabdium leporinum
AGCAGCTGAGATTGGAAGCCATGTAGAAACATAACTAGCAGTAATTTGCTAGTTTTGCTTTCCATGCATTTGCCTTTTAATGCCATTAAAATTATTGACTGTTTATGGCAGCAATCTTCAGAGTCTGATGTGCAGACAGACATTAGGGTTAGGTGTCATTCACCACCCTGGAATATCTGGAGAGTCTGACTGGGAAGGAACAGATTCATTTATGAGTAACCATGATCAGACCCTACCAATACAGGAATGGGCACAACTGGTGCACAAGACTACCCAACCCAGGGATTCTCCTTTAAAAAAAACAACTCCTAGATGCAATAAGACTTTCACATTCAGATCTGGCACACAATCTGGGGTTTTTCCTGGATTTTCTCTTCCAGCTTTCTGCAACAGAGCAGCTAGTGTTACAGGTATGGTAAGCTCTTACTTCTGCCTGGCTGGCAACATCAGCTTCAGCACTAGACATGAAAGAACCTTTCAAAATTTCTAACCCACAAACTTAACAGGAAACTTGAGCTCCTACATTCATGTACTATTTCCCATCTAATTGGATATGCATACTTTTCATGCCCCAGTAGTTAAGGGCAAGGGATATTTGTAACAAAACTGGCAGTTCTTTCCATTTTAGCCTTTCAGGCAACTATTGATGTAGGAGATAACAAATCCTCATAGACTTCAATTCCAAATGCAATGGCAATGAACAGCAATGAGGAAAACAAAAAAATATCATGAAAATGAGCCCTTGTCCTTAAGTAGCCACTCTGTAACCATAGTTCTATGGATGTCTTATGTAACAAATTGAACAAGAATCAGGATAGTTTAGGAATAGCAAAAGATTTATAAATTCTGTATTAATACACGTATGAATGAAAGGTAAAGCCTGGTTTCCATTAAAGAGTTCAGGTTCCAAACTTAAACATTAAAAATGTCAGAATCTGATTTGATCAAACTGAAAGCTATTTAGTTTGACATTATTCTCTTAAGCAGATATGCTTCAGGGACACTCAGAAAAAGGACCTGAACATCATGCTATTTCTGAGAATGGGAAAAATTGGCAAATAAAAATTTGGGTGTCTAAATTTAGCAAATAAATAAATAAAATATTTTTCCTCTCATTCTCCAGAAAAGCTATTTAGAATTCTGAGTTAAAGAAATCTATTGTGTAATTTTTATTTGACTTCCAAGACCAGTTCCAAAATATAGCTTAAATTTGATTTGAGATTCCTAATTGAATTAAATCAGTCTCTACTGGTGAGATATTAAAAATACAGCACAAAATTTCATAAGCTCCAAATGTAATTCTCATTGCTGCAATAAAAAGCTAGCAATAGTGGATGCAGTTGCCTATTTAGTAATGCTAATTTTACAGTATAGTGAGACCTGGTTAAGTCATACATTACTAGTTACTCATTACAAGCTGAAATCACCAGCAAAGGATAATTTAAAAATCAAAGAAATTCTAAAATAAAAACCCATGAAAAACTGGGCTTTCTATGATTGGCATTTGCAGCAGATGGACATTCTTCAGTGTGAATGCAAGAAACAATGCAAAGTTTTCTGCCAAAAAATCACCAGTTTTACAGAGAGAAAACTCATAACATAAAAAGCCAAAGTTGACAGATTATGAACAAAAGTACACGTGAACATATACACAAGTGGATTTAATGTGACAGTAGATCAATAGTTTATTAGGCAATATTCTTCTTCATTATTTCTTGTAATTCTAGAGAAATCCAGAATTTATAATGTACTATTTATGGAATAAGGTAAATGGTGTCTGAGCCAATAAAAAGGAGGATACTGTGAACAAGAGCAAAAATGAATAGTTCCATAAATTTACATATACCAGTATAACACCAATGCAAAGCCTAGCAATATTAAGCAAAATTATTCTTCAGAAAGTTTTCTTTCTTTGAAGTTTTCTTTCTTTCCACAATGAAAATAATTTCTAAACCTCACTAACACAAGTTTGTTCTGAATATGTAAGGAGTATTTTGGATGTTGGTACAGTATATGTAGTATGGAGTTCATGAAATATTAATGGGTAGTATGATGGGAGGAATTATGCTGAAGATTCAGATTACAGGGAAGGATAACATTTGGAAAGTTAACTTTAACATGATTGATTGATTCAGGGTATCAAGTATTTTAAATACTAACTACTAAAACTAGCATTATTCATGTAAAACTAAACTTTGATATTAATAAATTAAGCCTATTAACTGTGTGCTTATTGTGTGTGTGTGTGCGTGTGTGTGTGTAGAGTGACAGCCTGTGTAGTACAGTGATTAAGTTGCTGGACTAGGAACAGTGAAACACAGATTCTTCTAGTCCTATCTTAACCATGCAAGCAAGCGGGATGAGTTTGTGTCAGCGACTCTGTTTTAATCTTCAAACAGATTAAAGCTGAAGAAACATCTATCTACTAAACTACACTGGATCAGCTTGGTAGATTATGGTCCATAAGCTTCAAATATAAAGATGGCTTCATCTTTATATTCATGACATTGAAATTTGTTTTTTACTTTCATTCAATATAAGTTATCAGATAAAAGGGTAGAGGTAGCAAATCTCAGTATTGACACTGTTTTTATCTAATATGTGCCATAAAGAGGTCCATCCTCTCCCTTCTCTATTAGACTGTGAGATGCCAAGTGATTATAATATTCTTTATGAGTATGTTTGCACTGTACCAAATTTATTTTGTATTTTACTACTGGTTGTTGAGTTTATATAATTTCAGAGGACACATAATTTTTTACTTGTCATCTGTTTCTTACTGGGGGTTTTGTCAACAGCTTTGCAGCTTTGTTGGTGTAAAGAAAGTAAGATTTAAATATGGTTAAATCTAGTGGGAAGCTGTTTTTATGTTTCTGTAAATATACATATTTGTGATCTAATTTTGTGCTAAGGCACTAAGTGACATTTGCACAACAGGCTTAACTGCTGATGGGAACGGGGGTAGGGTAAATATGTTATACAAAATCCAAAACCACAGGTAATTAACCCAATAAACCCACCTAAGGTTAGACTTTTTCCTAACTAGAGCAATTCTTGTTTGAGGCTAAACTAATTCCCATCAGTCCTCTCCACAATGTAAAAGCGTTTTGTATCTGTGCCTTTCAGTTATTCTTGATTGCTGCCAACTGCCTGGACAAGCAAGTAAACTTCAGAGTTTAACTTAAGAATTAACTGTCCCTTCCAACATTCATGATCACAACAAAGAGAGATCTTATAAAAACAGACTTTTTCTATACAACAGTGTAATTCTGTAACCATTTCATCCCAGCAGCCACTTGGAACCGGGAAGGTGAAAAGGAAACAGAAATGGATGTTTCAAAACCAGTTAAATAGCACTGATCCTACTGTTGCCAACAGAAGTTCCTCATCCCCCATCCAGAGGAGAGAAAAAAAGAGACAGGAAGTGGTAAGGGTGTAACTGCCTCCCAACTCTCTTTGTCTTTGGCTGTAAGGACTAAAAGCTTGGCTGCCAGTCAACGAAATTCATTGTTGCACACAATATATGATACCAACCAAAAGTGACTGAATTCACTGGAGGACAGGATCACTAGGTTAGGTAAGGGCTGTGCAATCCAATCAAACTATAGTCATTGACTGGATAAACCTGGATTCAAATCCCTTTATAAACTAAGCCCCCCCCCCAAAAAAAAGCTGATCTTTCTCTAATAAACAGAGGACAGAATGAAAATTAGTTATCATGTCTCAGAACATAAGCAATATACTACTACACGGTCAACTCTGAGCGTCAGGAAAACCTTTTTGAAGAAAGATTTAATATTTAAATCTAACAATGAGGCATCAGTGAATAAATTTGTTAGTAATCATGCATAAAATTATACAGGCATAGTGAATACACTTTAATCACATCTTTGCACACCCAAATTAGCAGGACATTTTTTTTTTCCAGCAGAGCTAAAATTTTCAGCTATGTGACAAATGGGTAATTTATAAATTATCTAGATTTAAAACTCTTGTTCCACAAGCTGTATTTGCAATTACATAATGTGGATCCAAAGCACTATTCTATTCAAATGCTACAGCCCACCCATTCCGTTTCTCATTTACCACTTGTGCTTTTAGTAGAAAGTGTTAGGAAGTGTCAGCTCTGAAAGGAATCTTTCCATTCCCCCACCCCCTTCCAGTCAGAACTGAAGAAGCTTCTTGGATGAGAAATGAAACATCTTCAAAGGAAAACCAGAAAGTCCAGTTGCCTCTTGAAAAAGCACCTTTGGGGCAACCATGACCTGGATGACCAAGAATCTCCATAGATTTAGGAACAATATGTAATTTGCAATTATATGAAATATTAATTCTCCTGGAATTAAGGAGAAGCTTCCTAACAGTGAGGACAATTAACCAGTGGAACAACTTGCTGTCAAAAGTTATGGGTGCTTTATCACTGGAGGCTTTTAAGAAGAGACTGGACAGCCACTTGTCTGAAATGGGATAGGGTCTCTTGTTTGCGCAGGGGGCTGGACTAGAAGACCTCCAAGGTTCCCTTCCAGCTCTATTCTATTAAACTGCAGCCTGGGTCCCTTCAAAGCGAACGACATCGAAAGGCCAACCTTAGGCAAACGCCGCTCTGTAGTCTCCGTTCACTCCCACTGACCGCTGAGGGTTAATTTCATCCCGTTTCAGCCTGAAAAAAGTTAATCCGCCAGCCTTGGCTATCACCCACCTCCCGATGCCGCCAAAACGGGGAAAGGGAAAAAGGCGACCCAAAGTGCCCGATTCCGATGGAAATGTCTCCATACCGCATACACATAACCAGAACTGCCCTCCGCCTTTTTACCTCCCGGTTTCCCAGTTGACCGGGACCCCGTCAGATTCGCCCAGGATCGGGGAGGAAAACTCCCTCAACATCCCGCGTTTGGCCGAGGCCTCGGGAACGGCAGCCACCCCGCCGTGGGTTTAAACAAAAAAAAAAAGCCGCCTAGTTTTGCTCCCCGAAGGCACCGCCGCCCCACTTTGCCCCCCCCCCCTCCGCCCCGCAGCACCGGCTTCTCTGCTCGGCCGAATCCGAGCCTTCCAGATGCCGGCGTGGATTGGCGCCTCCTCCCGCGCCGCCGGGCACAGCAAGCTTCCATCCCCCGCCGAGGCCTTCTTCCGCCCCCTCCCGCCAAAGCAGCCCACCTGCGGCCCATGATGCCGGCGGGGCCGGGTGCGCGATGCTCCCAGCGCTTGGGTCCTTCGAAAACGGCCGCGCCTCCGTCCCCGACGCCACAGGCCGCAAGAACCGGCGCTTCGGCCGGCCGCTCGCGCCTCAAGAGGGGCTCCCCACAGCGTCACCTGCCGGTCCGGAGGCCGAAGCGCTGTTCCGAAGGGGAAGGGATGGAAAGTGGGGCGGAAAGTGAACGAGGCTCCCCGCGATCAGGCCGTTTCGTAGGCCGCTCCGGTACTATTCGGGGAGGGTTTCCAATCAAAGTTGTGCCCCGAACCCTCTCGTAGCAAGAAGCAAGCGCTGCTTTGTTCCAAGGATGCCCACAAACGGTGGCAAGACGACGGGCGAAGCCAGCTCTTGCGCTGGAAAACGTCGCCCGCCCAAGTTTGAAAAGCCGGCTGACTTTGCGCCTAGTAGCCAGAGGTTCAATCTTTTCAACCTACCTCTATGCCTTCTAAATTAGTTTTGTTTTATATTTAGCATTTCTGGTACCCGTGAGAGTAAAGGCACTATTATTTCGACTTCTCTCGCTTTTTTTCCCCCAGAGGAAATTAAAGGGCTATTGCTATTACGATTCTCCTATTCTGTTTAGCCTGACTGTTGCTGGTTTTGTTCAGTAGCTCCAGACTCTCTGCCATAAGCATCCATTTTACCAGGACTGTAGGTCGGTAAAGTTGTATTTCTGAGCTCCTGTAAACGTGTGCTGGTGTCTTCAATGAGAATATCTGATTACTGTATTTAGTCTTCTGCCTCCCCCTTTATTTTTTTTAATTGCCTTTGATTTTTCCAGGCGTCAGGCATAACCATAACTACAAGGAGGCCAAAATGACAGAACATAAATTAGGACATCACACCCTTTCCTACTTGCATGGCAATGCCACAGGGAGCCATGTAAAGGGCAGAGATTTATATCACATTTAATTCTTTGCCCTCTCTTCTCACTACAAATACCTATGTGTCCTCATTATGTGTCCAAAATAAAGCTTCATTTTTAGAGTGCTCCCAGTGAGCAGGCTGTTTTACTTCATGTTGCACTGAATAATTTGTTTCAAACATTTATTTATTCTCAAAACTTTTTCCAGCTCCACAATTTGTCTTTCTGATGATCTAGCTTTCACAGCCATAGGTTACAATTGAGAATAGCACAACCTTAACAATATGTATCTTTCTTGTCAGTGCAATTTTAAGATTTGGTGTAGACTTGCTACAGTTTCATTTTTCCCCAAGTAACAAATGTCTCTTTATTTCATGACTGCAAAGCCCAGGAAGGTAAGACGTATTAACTTCCTCAACTTGTTCTTTAGCTTTCTGCTCTGATTTCGCATTGCACATGGACATAGTTTTTCTAATACTGAACAGCAACAATCATTTGAACTCTATTCTTTTACCTTCAGTGACTTCCTCATTTCCAGTTATCGGGTGTTAGGATCTAACATCTAACAAAAGCTGCTGCTGGAACATAGGGAAATTCAATATTTTCATTCCCATACTAAAAATATTATTTAACAGCGTGAGGCTTTTTTAGACAAATTAATGGTTGTGAATTCTCTTACAGTTGAGTAAGCCAGATGGCCAAGTGATGTTGCTCTGTTCAGGGGCAGCAGTTACTAGCTTGCTTATAGGCCTCTAACCTGACTGGCCTTAGTTAAGCCAGAATACAGAAGGCAGTGGTCCTGTCACATGTCAGATTGTAGCAGGAGTGGGCAATACCTGAACAGTTGGGAGTCACAACTCAGCCCTTGGTGTATTGTGACCTCCAGGAAGATTCAAGTGATGAGCAAGAGCACTACAAAGAAATGTAGCTGAAATATTTCATCATGATTTATTAAAGTTATGGATGGAAATGAGAGAGGGAAACCTTTAAGAGATAAACTGTTACTGTTCCCATCATTACCTCCCCTTCATTCTAAAAACAGTACAAAATTGCATGATCAACATTCATCCATTTTGATGGTATAATCTTGGCTGCTTGGCAGGCTACAAATGGGGAGCTGTTGGGTTATATAAGATCCATGGTGGGTCCCCATCCCCCTCCTGTCAGGCAGCAGTTTTTTTCTTTTTTTCTGATCTTTCTTCTACATTATCTTCCCATCTGACTGAACAGTATTAGATACAGAAGCCATGTGACTTGAGTGTGTACCATGAACAAAATATCATAGGAAAGGCAGAATATAAACCAAGTGTTAAATCAAAACCATGAGAATAAAAGCAGCACTGAAGGTTTTCTTTCCCAGATAAAAAAACTATTCTGACAATATTTCAAGATTAAATGAAATGGATGCTTTTAACAGTATACTTTAGGTAATTTTTGCACTAATGAATTGTATATTTAAGTATGAGAACATTTGGTCCCTAAATCAATCTTCAGATCACTGCCTAAGCCAATCAATTGTTGAAATTGATCAAAATTTTCTGTATCTTCTAAATGGCATATTATACCAGTGGCCCCAACCTTTTGGGCACCAGGAACCAATTTCATGGAAATAGGTTTTTCCACAAATTGGCAGGTGCCTGATTTTACATGCCACTTGCATCCTGCAAATGGGGCTTCACTTGTTTGCATGGCTGGGTTTCTGGCATGCTGCAGACCAGTGCCAATCCATGGACTGGGGGTTGGGGACCCCTGGCAAATACTACCTAATAATGTAAATTAAACCATACAGGAAGAATTCATTGTAGGAAAACTGGTTTCTAGCATGTATCAGCCTTTTCTGACTGCCATTATATGCATAATTAAGTTTACACTGCATTGTAATGGCCTAAGTCAGAACAAAATGTGTGTGGGAACTCAGATCTTTATTTGGTAGCTGACTGTTGATTTTCCCAGCAGTCACCTGCAGAAGAGCTATTGAGATGCATGAAAGAACATATTTTATTGTGGCTATGGCTGGAGAAAATAACTTTTCTGTTCTTACTGTTAAAGGGTGATGTGTGTCTCCTCTTCCAGAAAGCGATGTCTGTAGGCATGTGAAAATGTGTGGGCTGTTTCTGATATAAGACGTGGGCAATCTCTTGGGAGTCACAATGGAATCTAAATGTTTGCAGTGACATTCTACTACGGTAGTAGGCTTATGTGGAGGCTGAAAGAATTTCCCAAAATGAGTAGGTGATTATATATTCCACCTCCAGTTTTATGCACAGGATGAAAGGTCACAGTCACCCAGATATACACCAAAGATGTTCAAATGTAGTAAAGAGATTCACGTCTTTACCAAGAATCTGCAGTTAATAAGATGTTTGAAATCTTGGTTTCCTTAAGGATCTCTTATTATCATTAATTGGAGACTGCTATCATATATTGTGGGTCACATCTTTCTAACAAGTGGAACAAACAAAAAATGCTGTGTAAAAGTGATTTATATGGTGGCATAATAGGGCTGTGGAAAATATAGAGAAAATGTCCTGCAAAATGCATTGCTGTGAGTGAAACATCCTACAAGGTTCATATAGTCCAACTGTCTGCATTATGCAGGAAAATCAATTAAATTATCAATGAGAGGTGGCTATTATCCTCCTCTTTAAAATTCCCAGAGATGGAGACTCCACAGCTATTCCATTGTGGTACAAATCTTATTCTCATGAAGTTCTCTACATTTAAGTGAAATTTAGGTAGCTGCAGAACTCTACTTATTACTTCTCTGCCCTGACTCTTTGGGTTTAGTTACCCCCCTCCCAGCTATTTATTAGATGAACTAATGCTGTAATAATAATAATAATGCAATATTTACATCCCTGAATTACTTATTTATTAATGCTTCTTCACCTTCAAAGATGTGAGAAAAATGGTTTTAAAAAAGCAGAGTAAAAAAACTTCCAAGTCACAAGTGGCAAAATCCAGATTTGCAGGATATAATTTGTTTTTAAGTTGACCTTAGGAATCTACAAGCCAGAGCAGAAATGCAAAATAAAGGCACAAGCAAAAAGACATTCATTAATGTATTTATTAAATCAATGTATACGACTGCCCTTCTCACAGATGGGATGCTGAGTAATAATACATTAAAACAATACCAAAAAAATCACCCCAATATCAACAAATCACAAGAAACCTCTACAGTGGTGACCAACAGTTAGTCTTATAATCACTTAACAACACAATAACACGTGATTTCACAGGACATCTAACATTTCTGCCCTTCCTTGGACTGAACATTCAGGTGTTCGTTTTTTTGTGAAAGGCTGGCAGGGTTGGAGCCAATCTAATCTTGTCACAGGGTGGGATGGGGTGGGGTGGGGGATATGGAGTTCAAAGGGCAGGTGCTGTGTCAAAATGGCCTGCTTCCTACCCCCGATTTGATGGCCTTGTTTAATTGAGAGGACTCAGTGCATGTTTTGACTTTCAGATCCTACAGGAAAGGTAGAAACAACTGGTGTGTGGGTGTGTGTGTGTGTCTGCAAATAGCCCTATCCTATGCCATGTGTTATAACTTAATATAGAAGTTAAGGAACACAACTCTCCTGGATACATTTGTCCCTGCCAGGACAAATCCTTGCAGATTTCTTGGCAAGGTTTTCCAGAAGTGGTTTGCCATTACCTCTTTCCTAGAGCTGAAAGAAAGTGACCGGCTCAAGGTTTCTACCGAAGGCTGGACTACAACATACAGTCTGCCAGGTTCTAGCCCAATGCCTGAACTACTACACCAGCATTGACTCTCTGTCAATCTATCACAAAATACCTAGACATTATCAGTGGGATCCAATCTATCTTTTGGGCATTCCTGAATATAATTTTATTAGATCAGGCAAATAACTTATGCAGTGTATAAACTGTCGTTTACTCTTAAATATTCAGATCTCAAAATACACAGGGATGTTCATTTCTGTGAATATAAATTTACTCAATGTAAGTACAGGCTGAACTGCTTCTTCAGTTAAAGCTAAACCAGTTAGAGCTAAACCAGTTAGAGCTAAACCAGAGGTGAAATCTAGCCAGTTCGCACCGGTTAACACGAACCGGTAGGGAAAATTTTGATTGGTTCAGAGAACCAGAAAATATCACCTCTGGCTGGCCCCACCCCTACCCGCCTGCTCACTGCTCGCCCCTCCCCCTGCTCATCCCACCCCGCACATTTGCCTGCCGCTCGCCCAATCAC
>JANHFL010001089.1:264837-277389 GCA_032468155.1 Oxyrhabdium leporinum
CTGGAAATAAGGTAGGCAAAGAAATGCTTGGAGAATTGGGGGAAAGTGAGGGCATCTGGGGGGTGAAAGCTCCGTGGTGTGGGGCTGCAATGGCGAAATGGGCAACGGAGCAGCTGGCGTGAGGGAAGGGGGCTTTTCCTTTTCCCCTGCTCCTTGTAGTTCCCTCGCGCCGGCCTCTCCTTTGCAGCATAGCGGTCCATCCCGCTGAGCCCAATGGTGAGCTCCATGGCACCTAAGCAAGGGTGCCTGCCTGTCCCCAGAGCTTGCATGCCTCCGGCTGCCGCTGCAGGGGGGGGATCATAAAGGAACAGGCTGCGGCCGCTCCCAGCTTGGTTCTGGCCGGCAAAGAGGTGATGGCCAGACGCCTTTCGCTCTGGCAAAAAGCAGCACCAGAAGCCTCTAGCCGTCACCCCTTTGCCAGCACGAGAAGCCTCCAGCCGCCACTCCTGGCTCCGTTCCGGCCGGCAAAGAGGTGATTGCCAGAGGCCCTTCGTGCCAGCGAAAAGCGGCGCCAGAAGCCTCCAGCCGTCACCTCTTTGCCTTTTTTTTCCCCGACTAACCTTTTGCCTGCATTCAGCAGGCAGTTAGCATCGCCGTCTCTACAGCATCGGTTATGTGACTGGGTGGGCGTGGCCAACTCATCACTCACAGCAAGGTGCCATCATCTCACCTTGCCATGAGTGATGTTGAATTAGCCACACCCACTCAGTCACAGGACCCCCACCAAGCCACACCCATAGAACCGGTGGTGAAAAAAATTAGATTTCACCACTGAGCTAAATCATTAGCATTTTCAGAGGAACCTAGATTTTATTTTCCTCAACCATTCTAATTTTGTATGTTCTACTCATACAAAACTGCAGGGATCCATTGAGACAGCAGAATATTTCAACTGAAGTGCATTTATAGTTTAATCTTGCAACTTGTGGTTTGGAGGCAAGCGCAAGAGGAAGCTAGTATTACTTCAACCACAAGGTGGTAGCACATCTTAGATCTAGGCAACTTATAGAAACGTATTTGAAAAACAATTTATTTCTGTTGCATATTTTCCCTTCACCAGTCCAACTGACCCTGAAATTCATGGCCGGGGTGGGCTCAATCATATGGTTTAAATCTGACTTGTACTTGTACTTTTCTTTGCAATTACAGTGAAAGGTTTTTCCCAGGTGGAGAATATATTACATGAAGAAAATGCATCTAGACCAACACATAAAAGCAGGATATTTAATCAATTAAGAATTTTATTTTGTCAGTGAAAAAGAAAAAGAAACAAATTCATCTAGACCAACACATAAAAACAAGATATTTATTCACTTTAAGAACTTTATTTTGTCATTAAAAAACAAAAGGGAAAAAGAAAACAACAGCAACTGGAAAAGAAAGTAAGAAGCAAGGATCTCAAGTTGGAAAAGGATATAAAAATCAAAGACCTCTTTGGTAGAAAATGTTTTGCAAAACTGCCATTTCGTTTTGGAAGTAGTTTCTTCTCTGAAAAACAAGGGGAAAAGGAAAACCCAAAGCCTCTCCCTGGGACATCCCAGTTCATTGCACCATCCAGGATTTACCACAGTTACTGACAGCCACTCCCAAGCAGCAAACAGTAGGAGGGAGGGAACTGGGAATTTCCCTGCTCCAGATTAAAGTTTATATATTAGAAACTCTATCTCTTACATTTGATGACCACAGTGATTTTCTCACTAAGTGTATGATCTATGTAAAGTCATGCCTTTCCAATCCACAGTGGTTCTGCAGTCCTTTCATGATAGTGATACCTTACCTGCCCATTTAAAATGCAGAAGAAATCTTAAGCACCCATTGATGGGTGCTAGCATATCCAGTCATAAAATGAACACAACTAAATGCTAAGTTTAAGAATGTGGGAAACAATTCTGATTATGTTAATTCTTCTCCCATCAATTAAAACTGCAAAAATATGGCCAAATGCCAGTCATTAACCTCTCTTTTGCAGCTTATGTTCAAAAGAAACGAGAAGATATATGGGAACTTTCAGTCTCTAAAGAAAGGTGGCAGGCCCTCCCTTACTCAGTAAGTTTAACTATAGATTTAGTTCCAAAGTTGCAAGATCAAATGCCCAGCATAAAGCTACCTAAATAAAAATCTAAGAAGTTGGCACTTCCCTGTACAGTAATACTAGCAAATTGAGAAGAACAGAAACTGACCTTTGCTCTCACCCTGAGAACATCAATTATTCCAAGACAAAAGTGATTAAGACTCTACTTGTCCCCATGAGTTTAGTCTTCATGTTTTGTCAGTCACAGAGGCTGGAATAACACAACATTCTGGTCCATTCTAGACAACTCTCTCCTGCCTTCATGGGAGGCAAAATCAGGGTTAAAGGGAGACCTGGGGCAATCTGGTATCTAGACACTGCAACTAGGAGCCTGAGCAACAATGGAGGCTGAATTAGATGGAGAAGAAAGCAGATCAGGCTAAGGAGGGAAAAAACCCTGCATTTTATTCAGAAAAGAACACCTTTAAAAGAAATTATTTCTTTTATTATTTCACAGAGCTCCTGACATGTTTCATCATAGTCTAGGCAACAGAAGAAAAGGAAAAAGAGTGAAATCTGAAATATCTATTCACAATACTGTCTGGAACACAATTCTTGAGGAGTTTCTCCAAATTTAGATGAACCAGGGAGAGCAAGCATGGGCCCAGTCTATCCAAACCTGTGTCCCTTCAAAGAGGAAATATTTCCACATTCTCATTCAGGATTTAAGGTCAACATACAAAGCAGTTTTTCTTTCTCACACTGGCTCTATAGTCTCCAAAAAAGTGGCTTTGGTTGTCCCAAGGCTCATATTACAACAAAGAGAATGATTCATTGGTGGCCAGCTGTGTCACTGTCAGCATCAAGCAGCAATGTTATACCCCTCACAAGGTTAATTTTCCCATTTGGACTTTAGGATGTTCAGCTGGAGCACATCACAGGCTTTCCGGAGATCTTCAGGTCATCAAAAGGCAAAAGTGTAAGGATCTGTCAACAAAAGTCAAATGATGATATAGTGACCAGTCAAGAACGTTGCGTACAAAAAAGCTAGCATTCCCACTTTATCATGGAGAAAATCCATCCTTGTGGTTGCTAAGAGTCGACATTGACTCGATAATTTGACGGTATGTAATTAATCATCACTTCAATGAGTGACAGAAACACAAAGCACAAACAGTTTGCAAAGATTGTCAGCTATCTAGTGTGGTCAGAAAGAGCAATAAACTCTATGGTTAAACCCTTCTACCTATTATGCAAGAAGATATTTTGTGATATTTTTCCTATGAAGAGCAGGATATTCAGTTAATTTACTATATATGATCCCTGTCTATGTGTTTTGAGGACTAACATGTTCATGGAAGAAAATACCTCTCAACAGATCACCTATGTGAAGCTTTTCCAAACAAGCCTAGATTTATCACTATAGGTACTCAGGTAGTCCTCAACTTATGGCCACAACAGAGAAAAATGTGTTGTTAATTTGGGGCGGCAGTTATTAAGTGAGACATGTGACTAGGACACTAGTTTAAAAATCTATCCTAATATATAAAAATATTATATTTTTTAAAATATTTTTTTCATAATAAACTAGCAACTTCCTCCACATCAAGACCATGAGTTTTATTATACAAAGAAAGAATAATATTGTTCTAAGATGTGAGGAACATCAGATGTTATGCACTGATATCCTTTTTTTTTCTTTCCTAAAGAAGATTAGGCTTTAATGTTTTATTTCCCTAAACTACAGTAGGAGGTGGGGTAAGCTAGGCAATATGACAGCAGATAGCTAAAGGTCACCATTGGAAGCAAAAGGAATCCAGCTCTCTTAAATACATTGCAGAAGTCTATCCATTCTATCATAGAAGAATGGTCCTGGTCTCTGCATTGGATTGGGATTCACAGCAGGAATCTGCATATGTAGGCTAAGGGAGCCCAATGTCCTTTAATTTCCATTTCTATCCATTGCTTATATGTTAATAATGAAGACAAACCCTATTCAGCTTCAGAGTAAAATCTGGTACTTGTTTTGACCTACATGGGCTCCAGTTTGCTTAGATCCTCATCTTCCTGATGTAGGAAGGACATCACTTATCATCCTGATGCATTGCAGGCAGATGAAGTCTGCCTATCCTGCCTTACATAGCTGCTTGGAACTAAAAGAAGCTGCAGTGATACCAAAGCAGTAGCAACCCCAAGGCAGACCAGCCAGTTTAGCAGCTCCTCCCTGCACGTAGCCTTTAAGATTAAGATCAGATGGATGTGAACTGCAATTTGGCAAATCAAAGATACAAAGAGCATCATGGAAACAGAGACAAGTGCAGTTACCAGAACTCCCAATTCTTGCCTTTTTCCTAAACATCATGTGCTAAAACTTAAGAATTACACAATACAACTTGTATCTCTGTCTTACTTTCAGATTGGGAGTAGGCAGCCTACAGCTTCCCAGCACCCTGGGAGCGTTCAGATGAAATTCAGGGGCAAAATAGCCACATTCTAAAGGTGAGAGGTTTTGCAATTAACGTTGGGACTGACAACCTTCCAGGAAGGATAATGCTTCTATTTCCTTTCTGAAAACCATTCATATAAAACTCAAAATTTACATTTTTTATCTTTCCAATTTTTTGGCCTTGGGGTTTTTGTTTAGTGTGGGAATGGAAAGCCTCTCAGAGTTAGGTGGTGGTAGCCCCTGCTTTTAAACCCTTTAGTTTCCAAATTACATTCTAAAAAAATCACCAGTTCCCTTTTCCAATTCTCAACATCCCTTTCAACAGGCCAAATATTTAAATACTCCATTTCGTGTTGTGACTGGATGGCTTCTTGCCTACCAGAAAATGGATAGACTGAAGTCGGCTTCCAAACTCTCAAGACGATGCCCACCCTTATTTGGCACTTGAATCAGATTACTTAGTTCTTGCCTATAGAGCCTGATCTATTGCAAGTCATTCCAGAAAAGTTCTCACATCATCATTGCCATCTGCCAGATCTTGAGCTGTCTCATTTTCCATATTCCGCAATAAGGTATCTGCTCCCGAATGGCAGAGGATTGCAGCAATGGCAGCATTGTTCCTGCCCACAGCTAGGTGCAATGGGGTGCAGCCATTGTACATCTGTGAATCCACATGGGCTCCCAATCGCAGGAGGTGCCTCACAGCCATCTCGTCATGATTTTCCACTGCCAGATGTAGGGGTGTCTTTCCACTTGTGCCATCCTGAGGGTGCAAGAGACGGGGTCAGTTATTTCACGAGATCTAATGAGAAAAATTCCATACAACATACTTTTCTGTGTAAATACAGTAAAAAACCTAGATTTCCTACTGCAAAAGCTTGCTACTTCTTGGCCTTTGAGTAAAAAAGACAGCAGTGAAGGCCAGTTCCAAACAAAAATAAGAGAAAGAGAAAATTCCTTTCTGGGCCACGGTGCATCTGAAAGACTCAAACAATATAAGAGAAAGAGAAAGTTCCTTTCTGGGCCATGGTGCACCTGAGATTCAAGCAAATTGCTCAGATCTAGAAGAGCCTAGGGTAAGGATCACACTGGCATGGCAGTTCCTAAGTCAGAGTCTGAGCATTCTCTTCCTGAAGATGCAAAAACTGAACAAGGAGCTCTGAAGTAATCAGGGTTGTACATAATTCTGAAATGGTCATGACTCCTTGGAATTGATATTGATTCCTGGGAACTATGATCATGTGGATGTCATTTGGTTAGCAGCAACTGATTTTTTTATTGCTTTGTTCCAGGATGTTTCTTTTTTGTTGTTGATTTGTTTGTTTGTTTCCCAGTCATCTCCACAGCCAGCCAACCTCCCATCCTGGTCTGACCCTGTTTAGCTTTCTAAACCAATCTGCTGTTGATGGCACAAATCACTAACTAAACCCAAATTTCATTCTAAAAGTTTTATCCTATAAGTTTAAAAGTTATCCTGTTTCATTTGCACAAAGGAAAGAAAGAGAAGATAGGTAAAGCTACAGCTCATTTTTTTCTCTTTTGTTCAGTTGTGTCCAATTTTCAGAGTCTCCTGGATAAGTTCTTGAAATTTAATTGGCAAGGAATTTCAAAAATGGTTTGCCATTGCTTCCTTCCTAGGGCTGAGAGAAAGTGACTGGCCCCAAATCACTCAGCTGGCTTTGTGCCCAAGACAAGATTAAAAACTCATGGTTTCCTAGTTTCTTGGCCTGATACCTTAACCACTATATCAAACTGTCTCTCACATAGGTAAGTTAGCTTTCCTGTATCCCCTCTCCCCCCTTTTGGAGATTTTGGAGTAGCACTCCCTCTTAAATTCTCTACAAGAATCCGACCAACTTAATGGTCAAGGGAAACAAGTGGGAAATAAGAAAGACATTCAGGTGGGCTGGACTTAGATCACTTCGGGGTACATAGGGACTCGTGACTTATGACATGTTTGACATGTCAGGTTGAACTCTGTCATCTCCTACATCTACTTCTTATAAAGCCAATTTTTAAATTCTGCAGCGTGCCAAATTTTCTGCTCAGTAAGAAATTTTAAGAATTGACATACAGTATATCAGAGATGGAGCTCTGCTAGATCTCCCTAACTTACCTGTACATTTATGTCAGCTCCATTCTGCACCAGCAATGCCATCAGTTGAAGATTCCCTTTCAAGGTGCTGATGTGAAGACACGTTAAGCCTGGAGGGAGAAAAATAAAACCCGAATGGCTCAAGTGAAGCAATTAAGCCCTGACTTTTAACACTCATCAAACACAATGGGATCACTCCACACTCTTCTTTACCTTGCCAGTTCTGGAGCTGCAGATCTTGTAGGGTTTTTCTAGTCTGTGTCTCAGAGATTGGTTTCTTCAGAGGCAGCAACAGCTCAACGCATTCCAGACTCTGCTGTTCACAGGCCAAGTGCAGAGCAGTATTTCCATTGCGGTCCTGCAGTGTCGTGTTCACCCCTTTCAGAATTAATGCTTTCACCACTTCGAACTGCTCCAAATATACAGACAAGTGAAGTGGAGTCTGCAAATAGCAAAAAAGGAAAAAGAAAAAAAAAGAGGAATGTGAACTGGAGAGGAGTGGAGAGGCAAGGCAGGTATGCAAATAAATCTAACAAACTTGGATTCACTTGGATTTTAACTGCATCACAAGAAATATAAAATTCAGCAGTGATGCATCCTGAAAATAAGGAAAGAGAGCAAGTGGACAATGCCTAGACCAGAGCTGAAACTCCTGGCCCATGGGCCGGATGTGTCACGTGCTGGCCACACCCACACCTGGTTTAGCAAAGGGGGAAAAGTCCCGATATGTCACATTGCCATGACGATGGGAGTTTGACACCCTTGGCCTAGACAATCTTCTAGATATAAATCCTCTAAATCCAGAGCTTGGTCCTTAATAGAATATCTAGTGATTAGAAGATGTCCATGTTCATAATTTCTTTATTCCTTCCTGTGACTAGCAAAAGACAGAAAAATCTATTCAGAATAAGAATCTTTTAAATATCCAAATAATGAATAAAGCTGATAGATCTAAGCAAAATCACAATAACAATGATTATCTACTGTAATATAAGGCAAAGAAAGACACTGGTGATCAAGATTAAGTGTCAGGGATCTAAAGCAGATTTTCTTTATCATTTTTGGTTCTGTTTTCATATGAAATTATTCTACATTGATATGCTATGTAATTGTCAACAAACGAGAGGTTATCAGATGCCTGAAATTTGTAAAGTTATTTTTTTGTGTTATTTAAAGAAATTTGGAATCTCTATATTTATAATGTATACTCAGATTATTTAGTAGTTGCTTAAATAAATATACTTGTATAATACTAGAAATCAATATAAGCAATTCATAGAGGGATTAATGAAGGAAACTATGAGATTTAGCACTGGTTTTACAATTAATTTGTTTATCCAGTGGTCAGTAGAGAGTATAGCTCAGATAATAATCATCATTTAAAACAAAAGGGTTATTAACTAAGAAATCATAAAATTCAGATTACGACAGAGCCACATGTTTTTGCTATTTTAGATATTCTATTTTAAGAAGAAAAATGAGGCAAAAAATAAGGAGCTAGTGCCAGCTTAGATAATGTAATTTAAATAATTTGGAGTATCCTGGTGAAAACATTTATTAATTGGTTTAAATTTCAGAAGGTGCACAATCCTTGAGGAAAATGAAGGACCTATACAAGCTTTCAATTCTGTCTTACACTGGTCCCCCCACCCCCCCGTTTTTGAGGGGGGGGGAGTTTGTTATACACTTTACCGATGCAGATGCATATCTGTATATTTTGTTGATTATGTGCTGTCAAGTCTTTTTTTTTTTGAGTCCTACAAACCAGTATTCTCATCCCAGTACTTATCTGGATTTTTAATTAGATCTGAGTTTTGATCCTGTAGCCCTGCTTGAAGATACACAAGTTGTTGTGTTATTTATTTATTTCCTCCCAATGATTTTGGGTGGCTTACAATTAAAAAAGTATGCTACACTCAAAATACTAAAAACATTTTAAAACAATCGAAACAGAATGCTTTTGTATGTGAAGGAGATCATTAGCTTCTTGGCATAAGAAATAATACAACAAAATTTCCAAAAATGTTACAGTGAAGCAGAATAGATCTTTATGTTTAAATTGCTTTTGGAGTATAGACAAAAATATTTAATTATCATCAAGAGCACTTTAATTCCCAACCTTAGATTATTACCACACTGCAACTTGTTCTCCTCCACCTAAAACAGAAGAAAACCTGATCATTCTTTACGTCTCTTACCACCTACTTGGAACAAATCATTCTGGAATTCCAAAACCTCCACGGGCATTTGGGCAATGCAGCAGAATGTGATAGATGGCACACAGTGGATGATTGCCAAGTGCAGTAACCTGAGAGGGAAAAAGATTAGTCATGCCAACCTGTAAAAATAAAGAATGACTTCCCTTCAAGCAAAGAAAACATTCCTATGTAGCAAAGCCACAGTTACTGCTTTTTGTTTAGCTTACTGGAAAATTGAGTCAAACTTATGCATGTGTAGCATAACAATTTCCATGTTACACCATTTCACAAGCCAAGATATACTTTACACAGCAAAGAAGTTTACTATTGCAAGGTGTCAGCCATTTACTTTTCTGGTGAGCACTAAGAAGAAGTGACAGATATTTCTAAATGCATATTAATCCATCAAACAGTGAGGCACACATTCTCAACAATTGTCCCACCAACCTAATTGAAATTGCCATAAAATAAATACAGAGCTATCAATATTCAAACCTAAAATGTAAATATGTTTGCTTTTAAAGCACACAAAGATAAAGAAGGCAGGTTGGGTGAGAACGTCCTGGTTCAAAGACAGGGAGCAAAATTAAGTAATGCCATGCAGCAAGGTTCCCTTATGTTCTTTCAACTAGATCTCAATCAATCTGATCTAAAACAGAATTTCATTTCAAAGGAGAAAAAAAGTTTAGTGAAAGTTCCGTCACTGAAGATTGGTATTCTTGCACTTATGGAATAACAACATGGCTAAGGGGCACTTTTGAATATCCAATTCTTCATAGTAAATCATCTTTATACTGATCTGTAGCTTTTCTGATTACTGTTTAATAATTACATTTTAACAGAAAAACATTACAATGAATGGTCTTCAGATTGGGAAATTATTTGAGCAGCCAACTAGGAGACTTCACAGTGAAGAAAGAGGTGTAACCAGCTATTCCAGAGTATCCTTAAATATAGATGCTTCATTTTGTTATCTAGAGATTGCATTTTGGAAAGAAAGCTGGCTACTGTACCCCCTCTAAACTGCCTTCCCCACCTTCCTATATGGTAGAAAGGCTACTTGTGCAAACCTGGAAGCAGGCACCATTTTGGAATAGACCAATTATTAGACTAATTGGACCAAGCCTTTATGGGGATTGAGCAGGATGTGTGAAACCCAGCAGGACGAGAAAGCATATTGTAATTGTGGGATTTAAGTGCAAAACTTATATATACATATACACATATAAAATCAACTTTGATTTATATATATTTATTTTATACATATATAATTTCCATTTTATATACATACTTTACCATTTAAAGCCAATTCTGTTAATTTTCTTAGAGTATAACGATAGTCATTATAATAACTGTATTGAATGCTAATATCCTTTTATAAACATGCTTTTCCAATATTTAACATGCAACTGAACTTATGAAACGTCAATTGAATCCTGTATATACAATATGTAACCCCTGCCACAATTTGAGAAAGTTGCTATTAAAAAAATAAAAAACATGAACAACACCTGCAGATTAGAAGATAGATATTTGAACAAGAAAATGAAAAGCAAATAGGGACGCACAGTGTACAAGACTTGTACAAGATTCAGAAGAACCTAACATGGCTAATAAATCTATGTAGTATCTAATAGTTTTAGCTTTTTGAAATTAAATATTTAGCTACCATCAGAAGAAATAATAAGTGACTACAACTGAAACAGAGCTAAATTACTGCCTAATCAGATATTCTACAGGGAGCTGAAGAATACTTTGTAATCTTTTTAGTATAGAAGTTATAACAAATATTAGCTAAAGTGGGTAAATAAGCACAAATATAATGAGTTTTTTTAAAAAAACGGCTATTTTAAGGAATCACAATTATTTCCTCTCTTCAGAAATAATTTCAGAATCAATGCAAGATGCAATATTAGCATATTGTATGTCATCTTTTTTTAAAAAAACAACCAACCAACCAACCCCAGTAGTATTAATTTGGTTCATATAACATTTTCTCCTGGAAGTAAACCAACTTTACAAAAATTGTGATGCACTTGCAAGCAGGTATTTAAAATCAAAGATTCGTTTTTACTGTACCCAAGGCACATAAAAAGGGGGGGGGGATTTCCATAGAAGCCAGGGGAAGGAGCTGAGAGGCTTTATTTGCAGTTGCTGGAAAGAAGAAGAGGAGAAAGGAAAGAGGGTCGGTCTCACAAGCAGTCCCCTGTGTGGCTTTTTTTCTTCTTCTTTGAGCTGTGCACAAAAGCATGAATGCTCTGCTCCATAAATAGAGTGGCTGCAGTTCAGGCAACCAGCCTGGGGGAAGCCCAAAATCACATGGTGTGGGGAATTTCCTTGCCCACAGAGTTGCCTCAGCAACAGGATGGGGAGGGAAGGAGGCCCAAAAGCAGCCAGTGTACAGCTGCTTTTTCCAGCCGACACAAATTGCTGGGGGAAGAGACAGGTTACCTTGCTCTGTCAGTGGCATCTATTTTGGCAGTGCTAAGGTTTTACAAGACTGCATTGAAAAATTAACCTTCCCTTCATAGACAATGGTGTGTGTTTTTTTTAATTGCATAGCTTCTGTCTTTTGACCTAGAAGCTTGTGGTGTTTGTAGCCACACAGCTACACATGTCTCTAGGACAGTCTCTCTGGGGTTAAAGGCATAAAAACAAGAACAAGGTTTTTCTTTTAAAGTAATAGTTGGCAATTCCAATTGTTCTGCTAATATGTTAGGAGTGGTCTGCCAGTCCCCTCAGTGATCTTCTCAGGTGCACGTAAAGCAGTACCTGCAGATGATCAATGGAAAACTAGTTAAGAAAATTAAAAAACAAAACAAAACTGGGAAGGGAAGCTTTTGTGGATTGCTTTTCTAGCTAAGTGAACCCACTTCAATCTGGAGTTTTCCAGGAGATGGACAATAATTCCCAGAATTCCCTGCCAGCATTCCTATCTCCTATGCTGCATGGTAATTGTAGTCCAACATATTTGAAGGAATCTGAGCTGGATCTGATCTGGGCTCTTCCTAGCCATTATTGCTCTGTTCTTCAGTCATCACCAGCTATACAGGCACAGAGCCCAACACTCCCATCCAGAAAAGTCCTTCCCAAATTAGTTTTAAGATTAATTTTCTACATAATAGGAATATTTAATGTAATTGCACTTTACTATGTCATCATTTGAAAACCTGGAAGAAAAGGGAAAGAAAAGAAAAGAGTCTACCCTTATACTTTTTGTGACTAGCAATGGAACAAGTAGCCACTTACAAGCTTGGCTGAAAGAAATTGCCAAAAGAAAAACATTTTTAAAACCACAGCTCAGCTTCACCCACATATACTATCTGCAAGTTTTGAAACTGCTTTCCAGATCAGCAAGCCCTTTATGTTAACAACTAACTTCTCAAACTTGCTAAATACCCCTGGATAACACCTTAAATAAATAAAGAGGCACACAGGTTAAAGATACAGATATGTTTTTTCTAATCTGTTGTTTATCTGAAAAGCAGGGTGACATGCAGCATAGACTTAGGGATATAGTTTACAACATCACACTAATACTTTTATCATTATTATTCATTGCAGAAGCAGGAAAGGGGTAGAAATCACACCGGAAACAGAAAGACGATGGTTGAAATAAAGTTGCTGTAATTGGGAAGACAAGGGTCAAATCCCTTTTTAGTTATAAAGTGATCTGAGATCAATCATTCTCTCAACTTAGTAGACTTCACCAAAGAATTGTAGGGCTAAATAGGGAAGTAACCATGAGATGGGGGGGGGGGGGGAGTACAAATAACTATTATTAGGTATCTTATTATTGTAA
>JANHFL010001089.1:277399-300135 GCA_032468155.1 Oxyrhabdium leporinum
CCCCCCCGGACCAAGAACTATTATTATGTCTCTTATTCTTGTACTCTATGTATTTATTATTTGTCCAAATAGTAAATATAATTGGAGAGGGGCCAGTCTTCCAAATAATGCAGAGAGACAGGCAGAGTGAATCCTTCCACCGAGTCTGAGCTTTGGCATTATATTGGAAAAGAAAAAGAAAAGAAGTTCCAAAACCAAAGTTTTGGAAAACCAGGTTCTGGAATCAGAGGCAAGATGACATAAGTGTATGTCTCCATGAAAGGAGACTCATCTTTTTAGATCATCTTCAAGTCTCGTGAACTGACCTAATTGTTTGTTTTTTTTAATACAATGGTCCATTTTGAAAGGAATCATTTGGCTCACAATCATATGATCCAAGGAAAACTATAAATGGAGGAAAAACTAATATGAAACAGAAATTCTTAAAACAGCAATAACCCATTTTCAACAATGTCCCTGAGTAGCTATTTCAGAAAAAAAATAGGAGCAAAATTGACATGAGAAGTTTTAATACCCCAGCAGCATATTGTGTCAATCAGAAACTTATCAGAGCTAAAAACAGCCTAAGAAACTAAATTAGTCAGAACAGGGATGACTGGGGAGGGCACATCTTATTTAAGAGGAGGCAAGGACTGAAATGGACAGAGCAGTTATGCAAAGTTAGCAGGGTTGAATTATGCACATGCTTAAAGCTGGGGTTTTCTGGGGTTTAGGGAAAGAAAAACTTTAGTTCATTGGTTTGCTTGTTCCAAGCCTATTACCCACCATGGTAAGATGAAAGGCATCTTGAATTTTCAGTAATTGTACCACTAATATTCAGCACTGCTGTTGGAGGGAGTTTAAAGACTGTAAGTCCTTAAAAAAGAACTCTGTGCTTTACATTAAAATATTCTCAAACAGATTCAAAGCTAAAATTATACTGGATGGATGTTCCTTTTTAGGTAGCTAGATAATATCTAGCTAGATTGTTTATTAACATTTTTGAAGTAAGGTAAAAGCTAATATAAACTAAGAGAAAGAAAAGAGAAAAATCAAAGAGAAATCTAAAAGTGCAAGAAAGAAAGAAAAATAGAAAAGAAAGAAAAAATATACCAAGTAGTTGTTTTTGGTCTTCTAACTAATGGAAACTGTAAGTACAGTTATACATTTACCTCTTAGTCTATGATTACAACTTTCTTCTTTTGATAATCCATTCTGCCTAAATATCAGAACCATAAACCATAAGTTCATTTTTTTCTGTTTCATGCACAAAGTCTATAAGGGGTTTTCAGTCAGCAGTAAAGATAAATGTCTCTCGTTCAATCAAAGAAGTTAATTTGGCCATCTGTGCAAGTTCCACATCTTCACCAACCATTCCTCCCTTGTAGATAGCATTCAGCCTTTTCACTCTTAGGCAAATAATAATCTTGCTACACCTGACTTATATAAAAACAAAGTTCCTGTGACTTTTTTCTAATTGTATGACCATTAGAGCAGGGAATTTCCAAAGCAATTTGAAGTGAACTTTGACCACTGCCTTCTTTATCTGACAGAGTGGAGCTTAGCAATGCAAGAAAAACAGGATTCTGTGACTTCTCCAACCATACTCACTCAATTAGCAAGACCAGCCAACATTATTTTAAAAGACCGGGCCATTGCAAGCTTGGGGGGGGGGGAATTAAAGGGGAAGCAGCTTAGGAAAAAGCCAGTGTGATGCTATAATACTTAAGACTACAAATAGTTAAGTCTATAAGTAGACTAGGCCTTGGAGACTCTTCATCCTTGAAAGTCACTGGTGGCATTCTTCCTCTCTCCCGTCCCTTCTCTCTCTCCTCTCCCCTCATTTCACACAATTCTTTTTATAGGGATAAAATAAAAGGAGATTTCCATACAAGACATTTTGAACTGCTGGAGTGAAGTAAGATGCAAAGCTAATAAAAACTTGATCTTCATCATCTTTGAAGAGAAATGTCTTCAAATCCTAAATGTAGTGGGTAGAACTGAACTATCTGTTTGGAATGGGAGACTCTGCTCCATGATGTGGTCTAAAGCCACACAAGTAATTGAGAAATATGGAATCCATGCAGATGCATAGGTTCCACATGTTTCCTCTTTCTCAAACTTCAGGATGAATGGAAGAGATGAGATCCAAGTATCTGGTTAAATTACAGGTCTTTCTGGGACAGAAGCTCATCTCCTATAACTGTAACAAATGGTTTCCCTAACATGTCCTTTAAAAATAAGTTGCCCTACAATTTCTGATTTCCAGTCAGCACAGTATATCTGCTGCAGAGAAAGAAGTACAACAGAGTGAAAGACACAATAGTCCACTGTTTCTCAACCGTGGCAACTTGAAAATGTGTGGACTTCAATTCTCAGGATTCCCTGGCCAGCCTTGCTGACTGGGGAATTCTGGGAGTTGTAGTCCATACATCTTCAAGTTGCCAAGGATGAGAAATACTGCAATAATCTATATTCAGAGTCTGAAAATGAGCAATCAATAATGTTTTTCTTACTTAACCAAAAAGCAGAACAAGAAAACTAGAATATGTATCTATACCAATATCATATACTGTATGTATACTGTATGGATGTATATATATATATCCATCCAATATGCTACCTCTTACAGGGAAATGCCTTCTCCTTTCATGAAATGCTATTCTACCATCTTAAGAGTCTGTTCTATTATTTGAAAATGTGTGTCTCAGGCCTATGAAATCCACATTTGCAAGGCATTAGAATAGTCACTGTCCACTGAAGCGTTAGGCTTCTTCTGAAAAGAATACAGAATAAACACTAACTGCAGTATAGTGCAGTATATCAACTAATCGTGATAATTAAATTCCAAGTATTTTCAGCTGACGGAGCATTTCATAAGTGCCAATTCACACACACAAAGAAATGTGTCTCCTATATAAAGCCCAAAATTTTCTTCAGTGTACAAAATAAATTGTGGGAATCTTTCACTAAGGAAGAAAATATCTCTGTATTTCTGATTCTAATTGGCAGGAGAGGCAGGACTGAATAGCAGTCTGGCATCAACTAATATCGGATAGAGGAGAGAGAAAGGCTAAGCAGATTTTTTTAAAAAAAATATTTATACTACCTATTTCTAAATCATTCACTCCCTCAGAGAGCAGCTCTGGGCAACATATAATATAATAATTATATATACAATGTATAAAATTGACATTGAAATATTAATAGCACTTAGCACTAGCACTTAGACTTATATACTGCTCCACCGTGCTTTATAGCACTCTCTGAGTGGTTTACAATGTCAGCATGTTTCCCCTAATAATCTATGTCCTCATTTTACCCACCTTGGAAGGATGGAAGTCCAGTCAGGATCAAACTCCTGGCTGTGGGGAGAATCAGCGTGTAATACTGCATTTTAACCACTGCACCACCACGGCTCCTCCCTAATTAATTAAAATTAATTTAACATTAAAACATTTTTTAAATTATAAATTAAATTTGAAAAAGGTACAAAAATAACCAAGTTGGACATTGAGTATTAGTTAATACAGGTATGTGGGGGGGTTCTCATGGGGACAACCAGCCCCCTGGTTGCGTGGTCCTCTGTGCCCCTTATGCAAAGCTGCAGTGCCAAGTTTTGAGCCCTTTGTAGAAGGCCAAGCGAATGAGGGTCTGCCTCACCTCTGGGGGGCAGGATATTCCATAATGCAGGGGCGATAGTAGAGAAGGCTCTCTTCCTAGACACTGCCAGTCAAAATTCTTTGATGGAGTCTGCAGCATACCTTTCCTGCTTAGTCAAGTGACAATGGCTGATGTGATGGGGCAAAGCCAGTTCCATTGGAACCCTGGCTCTATGCCATGTAGGGCTTTATAGATAATAACCAACACCATGAATTGGACCCGGAAGCAAACTAGCACCCAGTGCAGTTAGCAGAGCAAGTGTGTTATATGTGCCCTTCTTTGGGCAGCCAGTATAGCTTGCATGGCTGCACTCTGCACCAATACACTAGAAAAGCAGCTGCACTACCCAGCTGCTTACTTCTCTCTGAGATTTGCAAAAGCAATACATGTGGGGGGTTTTTAAAGCACATAAACTTTTCCTTTTGGGACTAATGGAAAAAGAACTGGAGAAAAAATTTAGAACTTTGTTATTATATATGTTGACAGAAGCAAGGCTAATGTATGCACAAAAATGGAAGGACACTTCGATTCGTACTATGGATGAATGGTTGGGTGAAATGGCAAAATTGACTATTTTGATTAAAGAAAAGAACATAAGTACTTTTGTTTCCACATGGAGACCGCTTCTGGATTTTGTGCTTGATGTGGAAAAGAATGAAACTTTGATTTTGGGTTTTACCGAGTAGATTAATAGATCTTTACAGAAATGGCTTGTTCGTATTATTATGAAAAAGCAAAAAGTTCTGATTTGATGTTAATGCCTTATTTTACTGTAACAGAGTTGGAAGTCAATGCTTCTTTTTCTTATCTTTCCTCACTTCTCTTCTCTCTTTTCCCCCCTACTGCTTTTCTATTTATTTTTGTATTTTACAATATTTTATAACTCAATAAAAATGTTAAACTGGATAAAAGCACATAAATATCTGACATGTGCAATTAGCTGATTTCAAAACACTTTTTTTTTTTCTAGGAGAACAACTCCAGTTACCATCCAAAACAGAGGACATTTGTTGCCCGAGTAAAATTCATGGGAAAAGTGCATCTGTGGAAAATTCACAAATTTGCACTAAGACAGTGAGTGGGAATGTTCCCGTGTCTAAGCAGGAAGCCCCTGATCAAACATGTCATGAGGCAAGACAGGGTGGGAATGATGAAGCTTCAGCTGCTGTTTATTTGACCTTGCCCTGGATATTACACCGTGAAGTCAGAAGAAAGCAGAATTACTGATTGTACACCTGCTAGGGAATAACCTAGTTGCCGAGCCAAGGTTGAAGCTGTAATTCCGCCCTCCCAAATTGGCTGAGTGAGATGAGAGAACAGAAGAGGAGCCCAGTTCTACTATTAGCTTCTCTAGAACAACATCTAAATGAAACCGGCAAAGTAGGACGGCATCCATCGTAGTTTCAATAAATTGCCAGAGGCTTTCTGTAGATCAGATACAATGTTATCACTCAGAAATCAAAAAGCTGGCAAAGATAGAAGTCTCCAAATTTATGAAAGGTGCCTGGAATTCAACTGATGCTGGATTCCAAGTCCCATGTATTCCTCTGTATCCTTCCTTCCTGAGAAAATCTACCAATGTGCAGCTCACTAATATTCAGATTACAAAATAACAGAGGTGCCTGTAGCAGTGATATTCAGACAGTAGCTCAGCAATTCTTTGTATAGCATGGTGTATTTCACAACTGAATAGTCTGCAAGAAATGTCAACTTCTTCGTAATAGCACTGGGGTTAGAGGAAGGCAGATTTAAGGCAAAAGGGATCATCTGTGCAGAACTGCCTGTTGTCTAGGCTTAAAATGTTGAGAGCAATAATTTCAACACATCTGGAGATTGGTATATTAGAGATTACAGTACTAGTGTAATGTGTACAGAATTGGAAGAGATTAATCTTATTCTGTTAAAAACTTACAAAATAATATTATAGTAAGTTAGGTATTATTGATTCTGACTGGCAAATGGTTTCTAGGACCTCAGACACAGCTTTTTCTATCATCTGCTATTTCACCCTAACTAGAATGATTGAGCATTAAATTCAGATTGTTTTGGATGCAAGACAAATGTTCTACTGGCTCACTTCTGAATTGCTTGAATTCTGTTGGCTTAATAATATATGTGAAATTAGAAGTACATACAAGCCTTCCCGACATATATGTTCCTGGTTGTTTCAGCCTCCAATTCTCATTGGTCTCAGCCAGCTTGGCCAATTATCAAGGATGATGGAAGATGTAGTACAAACAATCTGGAGGGATTCATATTGGAAATCATATTCTTGCATCATCAGAAACTTAAAAAATACAAGAAACCACACTACTAAAAGCAGAATATAGTATGTGATTATCCCCAAAGTGGACAATGCTAACATTTGAGCTGTTAACAATAAGAGTAAGAAAACAGAAGGAAGGAAATAATGAATTTGTTGTTTCAACAATCGTCTTTCAAAAAACAAAAAGCAGAAGGGGAATTCCATGCTTCCTTTGTATTAATTTTTTAAGGTCATCATTCTGACCTCTTCTGCAAAGGAATGATATTTTTCAGTAGTAACATTTGCAATATTTTAGTATTTATAAAATCTTATATCCTAATCAACAGACTGCTCCCTGCTATTTAAGTTTTACAGCATTCCTAGAGTTTTACACACCTTTCTAAGTAAATAAATAACCAGAGAGTCTCATAGTAGCAAGAGATGTATAGCATTTTAGAATATAGGCATCTGAAGGTGAAGACATGAGAAAATTACTTTTACCTAAGGGTCAACAGTACATTTCACAAATGTATTTATGCTCTTCAAATGTCAAAATTATTTCAACCAGTTTCTGTTCATTATATCAAATATCGTTCTCATATTCTGGAAACTTACATTCAGTTTAGCAAAGAACACATTGGTGTGAAGGTCTAGTGAGGCTAAATACAGAAATAAATATTTATGAAAAGTGCCTGCATCTTTGTTAGATAATATGAAAAGAAGGAACTTGAGATAAAATGCAATAACATTAGAAGGTTTAGGAACAGTGTCATATTTGATTTATTGTTGTTCTTTTCAGGAGTACTGTTTATTTATTTATTAAATGTATATGGCGCCTGTATCACTATGCAGAGTAAGCCTGGGTGGCTTAAATCACTATATATTACCATACCACACATTAAATTCTGGGACACTGCTATACATGCAATCAGACTACTGATTATTGTCAACAATGAACAGCTCTCTAGCCTTATGGGGGAATAGTGAGAATTTAATAAGTTTTCTCACTGAGTCACTGCCAATTGTATAACAAGTAAAGAGCTGAAGCAGTATATGCAGCAGGCCTATACAGGTAACGGATGGTGGTAATGGTTGTTCTGCCAGCCTTGTAAATAGCAGGAGACTGTAAAATGAGTCTGTTTGTTTGTGTTGTGCTTAAGAGTCAGTGTTGACTCTTGGTGATAAATCCCTAAAAGTTTTCTTGGCAACATTTCAGAAGTGGTTTGGCATTGCTTTCCTCCTAGGGCCGAGGTCACCCAAGACCCAAGATCACCCACCTCACTTTGTGTCTCTCTAGCTCAATGCCTTAACCACTACACCAAACTAGTTCTCATGACTATAGTTAAGTATACTAAAACATAATGTAAACTAAAAGCATTTGAACACACTCTTCACGCAAGGATTACTGGAGAGTTTAAAGACTGTTGTATAGTGTAATCAATATAACCCAATTTAACATACAAGTAAATCTAATGTAGCTTAGACTACTGAGCTTTTAACTTAAAAATATAAATCTGGTACGAAAAAGATTGCATATCACTAAAAGTCATAGTTTTATGGGAAGGGTTTTCTATCATGTGAGAGGCCCAAAAAGGAATCTTCCCGCCTTCATCAATAGCAATACTTTGTAGATGGAAATCTGTGCTAGTCTGTGGTGGCCAGAAACACAGGAGGGACCTGATAGCACCTTTAGCAACTACTATATTTTATTTTAAAAAATATAACTTTTGCTGCATTTGATGAAGTGAGCTGCAGTTCATGAAAGCTTTTCCCTTTTACCATAGTAAATGTTTTTCATCCAAAAAGTTACTATCAGGCTGCTTTTGGCAATTTATGGAGATCACCACCACCAGATGTTCTTAAGAGTTGAGCACTTATTTAATTTTTTATTAAACCTATATGCCCAGCCATCTCACCAAAAGTGACTCTAGGTGGACATGAAGACTCCAGCACTTACAGATAAAGATGCCATAAACCACCAGCTCCAGTTCAATGGATTGGGGTGGGAAGAAAACATGCAACCACTGCAGCTCTCGGTTAGAATATAATGATTCCAACTGGCTGTCCAATTAAAATCCTGGCAGCCACCCTCTGTAGTAGCATCCATTTCCAGACTGATCTGCAAGGGTAGACTATAAAGGGACTGAATGCTAAAAACATGTCTCAAGAGCTACATGCAGCTTCCAGGCTGCAGGTGACCATTCACTACAGTAATCCACTCCAGAGGTCACTAAGCCATGGAATAGTCCAGCCAGACTGTCCTTTTTACAGTTATAGTTGTAATCAGTCCACCTGATAGAACACAGAATAAGCCACAGTTATTACTGGGAGCTCAAGGCTGATCAGGTAGTCCCTTGCTCTTTCAAGGATAAATTAACTATACTGCATATCCCAAAGGTGCTTTTCAAAAGGCAACTGGGCTTTCTTAGTTTTTTTTTCTTGAGCAAAGTCCACCCATTATGGACAGAGAGGACCACTAGTTTACAAGAGGGGTAAAAGAGACCATCTATGAACAGTCCTCCCTCAACAGAGTGGGAAGGGTATGACACCACCTATCTCGTGTCTACAACACAGTCCTTTCAGCAGCACCAAGAAGGTCCTACACCCATTTGCACTCAGACTCAGGTGACCCTGTGGGTACAGATAAACCCCTAAGTGGCCTCAATGAGTCTCAGAGAGCTAACCATGGACTGACATTCAAAGTGCTAATCACCATATGGCTATAAAGAATATAAATCCTTCCATTCCCCATCATTCAGTCTTTTTAAATGAGAAGCGAAATGTTTTCAAGAAAAAAACTAAGAACAGTTGTCTTTTGCAAAGCACCTTTGGGACAACCATGACCTGAATGGTTGAGAATGCACGTCTTGTTGCATTTCTTCAATTAATGTTTATGATCCTCATCAAACTTAAATCTTGCATAAGCTAACTATCATGATACATAGAAATAGAGCTGAATATCAACTGCAAATTTTTAGCTTTGTATAATATTATCCATTATGCTTGTATTATATGCTGGAAACTGGTGATTACATATAATACTATGGGGTTATGAGGAATAAAATGAGCTTAATGGAGTCTTATAAGCT
Organism: Oxyrhabdium leporinum; assembly: GCA_032468155.1. Taxonomy (NCBI): domain Eukaryota; kingdom Metazoa; phylum Chordata; class Lepidosauria; order Squamata; family Cyclocoridae; genus Oxyrhabdium; species Oxyrhabdium leporinum. The sequence continues at coordinate 286,376 of JANHFL010001089.1, forward strand.
ACTAGTCACATTATATTTTCTTTTTTCTTGAAACTAACCTTTCAAACAGAAACAAAATTGTTACGTCGCCATGCCTCCCACATTTATCACCCAGCAATACAACATAGAGCAAAGTTACATTCCCATCTCCCTCCAGGTAAGGATCATCCATCAACCAGGATCTTTGAAATTCCAAGCTAGATTGAAACAGAATTAGAAAATCTGCAACAGGCAAAAGCTGCTGCAGATAAAAAACTAAAACTAAGATAAGCCCAACAGCCGATCTTATCCAGCAAATTAAATCCTGTATAATAGTTGACCACCAGATGTACTCTGGAAGTTCCCAAGCATAAACAAAAGGATAATAGCATCTTCCACAATGCTCCTTACCAGCAGTTACTTACTTATTTATTTATTGGTTCTTTATTTCTTTATTTAGTATATTTCTAAACCCTAGTATTTATTATTTACGGTATCTTGCTCATGTGACATGGTATGCAATAGATGTGCAAAACATTTCTTCTAGAGATGTTCCACATAGCATCTCAATTTCTTCTTCTGGACCTTTCCAATCTGGTCAGGATGACATATAAATGACCTCACCAAAAAGCTTCCATGCTTTGAACTACCAAGTTAGCAATGGACAACCCTGAGCAGGATTCGCATCTCACATGGCGCCTGGCGGGACTCTCTGTATAAATGGGGCAGGGTATCCTCCCCTCAGAGCGACTGTGGGATCCTGCATCAAACTGTATTGTATCATAACTAGCCGTAAGCTGAGGGCATATACTGCTCCAGTATCTGGGGTTTTTTTTTTTGTTTAAGATAAACAATGCTGCACTTCAATAGTTAGATTGCCTAGACATTGGTATTTGAACATAGATCTTTTTAACATTTATATTTTATTGGGTTCTACTAATCTAATTGAAATGTTAATTCATATTGCTAGTCCATGCCATATGCTAAATCAATCAATCAACCAGTCTGGTCATTCCAAGGCCAGCAGTCTAACAATTTTAAGTTTAATTCGTCACAGTTGTTGATTGATAAGGACTAGGACACCACATTAACCTGCCTCTGCGTACTCATCCTGTCTTCCCCACTTTTCTTCCCCATCTCAACCCAATTTAAATCCTACATTGGTGTAGCCTCTCTGTGCATCTGATGAAGTAACCTGTAACTCACTTTATTTCTTTTAATAACATTTGTTAGAAAAGTAACACTAGATTTCTGATTTTTTTTTGCCCCACAGATTAATCTCCTCCAATACAAATCTCTTCCAAGCAGTTATAATGTTTACAGTACTATGAAATTTTGCTCAGTTTTCTGCACAGTCAAGAAAACGTATAGTATACATGATAGAACTTCTAAAGGATTTTACATGAATCCTTCATGCATTGAAAATATGAGGTTAGCCTTGTTTTCCTCTTACCACCCACATTTGTTAGCCACGTGAAGAGACTACACACGTACCAAACGATGCATGTAAATACTAGGATATTAGCATTCTCCACATAACAGCATATTCTGATTGACACTAATGTGAAGGATTACTTGAGTCAAACATGCAGTGGGGGGGGGGGGGGGCAGGGGATGGCTACCTAAAATTATCCCCTCTTCACATTCATGGTCAGAATTTGAATATAAATAGTACAATCACTCCCACGTAACCTTCAGTCATGTTTTGAAACTTCCAGGTATCACCTGATGCTCACACAACATGGTTTCTATCCACTTGCTCAGCCAAGACCAGATGACAAAATCCTATCTCAACTACTGTAAGAAGATTACTATTTTTTCCCCAGAAGTAATATGGTTAGTTTACGTTAGAAAAACAAAGGGATTTGCTGAAGGTAGTCAGGATTATTTCAGTCATAAACATATCATGGAAATAAGTATTTAACTGGAATATGTGCTTACCATAAGGCTAAGTAAAACCGTGCACATCTCTCCCAACCATATGTTCCACTTGGTGCACAGAAGTCAAAGCAGTCTTAAGTACTGTTATGTATAGGAAGTACCACATGAAACCTGAAAAAAGCCCCTGCAAGAGATTTAAATAAACTCTGTCACCTTCCCATTTTCTACTCCATCTTCATTCTAGACCAGCTGTCATGTGATTTCCTACCAGTCAATAGAGCATAGGACAAAAACCCCACGCCACAGTTTTAGGCTTCCCTGACACCTACTCCTCCCACTACAGTTCAAGCCATATTCAAAATAGCTACAACAGTTTCCATGCAGTTTCTCAGATTACTACTTAGTTGGGGGAATCCCATGTTTTGTTAAGCGGGGGCTGCATGGGCTAATCCTCTCTCTGAAGCAAAGCAAAGAGCCACACTAAGGTGGCCCTCTGAGTCTCTCTTTAGGAAAAGGAGAGTATCCAATTCCGTTGTCAGCCCCAGCCATTGGGACAACGCTCCATGGTTTTCTTCTCCTTCTTGGGGTTGATCCAAGCCTTTAAATTTCTGAGGGAGAAAAGCAAGTGGTCCTCCATATCTTTGGTCAACAAGCACTGGATATCCAATATCCAGTTGAAAGACAAACTCACATGCACCGATTCCTGGTATTACAGGAATTATAATTGGCTGTCGCCTCTGAAGATTTAAATCATAGTTGCACATCTTGTCATTGAAGGTTACCTGGTAACTCTCATGTTTTTCCACAATTGTCACCAATTTTCAATAGTCTGCAAAAGTGCTGCCCATCTTTCCATTCCCCCCCCCCAATTTTTTCAATTGCTGCTCCCTTACTTGTGGTAAGACAAGAACATGGCCGTCTCTACTATTAGCTGTAAATAGAAGATGGCTGGTGGCAAACTGGTTTACTGGCCTTGGGTTGGCATTGCCCAAACACCTTGGCAGAAAACCTCTATGCTCAGCATAATCTGTGATCAGCTAAATTTCAGGGATTAACTCTGGCATACCTTAAAATTACATTGTATGGTTTTAATAGACAAGGGTAAGTCTATGGGAGAATTCAACTTAGAAAAACAAAGGAGGCAAGATGGTTCCTAAAACAGCAATCTTTGACTATGCAGATAGTCCTTGACTTGTGACCTCAATTGAGCCCAGAATTTATGTTGCTAAGAAATTTGTTAAATGAGTTTTGTCCCATTTTACAACTTTTGTCCCATTTTATAACTTTTCTTGCCACATTTGTTGCAGTTGTTAAATTAGTAACACAGTTGTGAAGTGATTCTGGCTTCCCCATTGATTTTGCATGTCAGAGGATAGCAAAAGGGGATCACATGATTCTGGGACACAACAAATGTCATAAATATCAATCGGTTGTCAAGCATCCAAATGTAAATTGCGTGACCATGGGGATGCTGCAATGGTCGTAAGTGTGAAAAATGGTCATAAGCCACTTTTTCACTGCCATTGTAACTTCAAACACTCACTAAACAAACTGTTATAAGTCAAGGACTATCTGTACTCACTTGCCTCCTTGGCTTGCCATCTACAGTTCTTCACTTTTCCACAGGAACTATTTAATAACCTTTAAACTAGAAAGAAGCAATGAATTTCTCATTTAAATAAATTAATTGAAACACAAATACAGAATTATGGGGGGGGGAGCACCCTGGGTTTATAGGGTGGGGATGGGGGGGTTGGCAAAAGAACACTAGGGAATGATCATACACGTATTTCATTTCACAACCTTTTCACAGTCTTTTGAAAAGGCAATGGAATGCATACTAAAATAAAGTAAGTGTAAACCTATACTAAATAGTTTTGTGTTTCTATGTCATTCATACATAAAGATCATCATCTGACATTTACACATGTGTGAGAATCAGATTGATTCACATATGTATGTAACAAAAACACTATTTAAAGCAGAGGTATCCAACTTTGGCAACTTTATGACTTGTGGACTCCAGCTCCCACAATTCCCCAGCCAGCTATGCTATGTAGCTGTCGTGTTCCAGAGAGATCAGCTGCAAACACTAATCTTCAAGAACCAGCTTCATTATGGAACTATTAAAAACAGGAAGTAGAAATCTGAAGCCACAAACTCCTGTTCTTTCATCATTAGAACTGTCATGAGGAAGTGATAATTGTCCATTGCTGTGAAATAGTGAATAAAAAGAATTTTACTTTTGTTCGGCTGGATGCCCAAAGACTCACCAAACTAGCAGCTACTCTTTTCAATGGAACGGGGAGGAATAAGACACATACTCCATACCTTTTTAACATTCATACAGATTTTTAAGTTGTTGTTTTTTTTCATTTCACAGGAGAAAGAAAGGGAGTAATGAAATATCTTGCATTGTGCTGGGAAGAGAGAAAGCCCAGCCTGCCCTGCCCCCCCCCCAAACTCTGACCCTGCAACCTACAACTTTAGGTAACTCACATTTTGCAGAGCGGGATATCTTTTATACTGAGAAGTATGTACTATATTTGCTCCTGGAGGTCAGCTGTCCCAGTTCTTTAAACTAGGAAAGGCCACAGGAAGGAAAAGTGCAAATTCCCCCCAAGTTTCCCCATCATGAGCAAATATCTGATCAGACTAGAAGCATTCATCCCCATCATTTCTGTTTCTTCCATTAACCTTCCCCAACCTGATCTCCTTCTAAAGTGTTGGCTTAACAGACTTCTTGTAACCAGTCAGCTCAGCCATAATCGAAAACTCTGCATAGCTAGAGAAAAGCACAGCAGAAGGTTAGCACAACCAGGAAAACTAGAGATACCCAAAGCAATAAGTAAAGTTGGTTCTGAATTTCAGGACACAAACTGACACTGAAAAAGTCTAAAGCAGAGGGCGGCAGCCTGGGAAGAATTTCTGGCAGAAAGGAGATGAGGACAAGAGCCTGAAGCTCTTACGCTACATGAGTTTTGCCTGGGCCTAATTGCACCCTGTTCCCATTGCTTTTACTTCTGGAAGGAATTAGCTTGCTTTTTTTTTTGTCCCCTTCCTGGCAGAGAAAATAAAGCAAGAATGAACCATGGAAACAACAGCAGCTGCTTTTTCTTCCCACAACTCCTTTCCACTCATGATTTGTGATTCACTCAGGGGCCCCCCTCCCCCCCCCCATTTATCACATCAGCAACGCTGGGGAAGGAAGAGGAAAGAAATTAAGCAGGCAAGGGAAAGGAGAAGAGACTTGGGGCAGAAGCAAGTAAGAAAGTATTAAAATCTTTCCCATGTGGCGCCCTCCGGATATGGGATTATACTTCATACCAGCCCGAGTTATCATGCTCTTTCTTCATTCAGATCTTCTCTGAAATGTTTGTTTCTCTTTTCTATTTAACTATGTGTAGTTTATATATTACTTTAATGTAGTGTTACTGTGCAAACGCTTTTGGATAGGAAGTGACATAAAAAGCTATTTAATAATATACCATCCGTCACCACATTATTTGCTCTGTATATGGAAACTATGAATGAAGCCCATGTTGCATTCTCCATGTGCTAAGGAGCAAACCCTTACTTTCTAGGCATGCAAGACTAACAATACATGTAACAGGCCCATTCAGGAACTGGAGCAACATGTCAGCAAGAACTTGCAATTGCAGCCCCAACTCACTATTGCTAGAAGCCCATCCATCTCTCCGAAGGATGCCTAGCCAGGAGAGCGTTTCGGGTCAGATAACCCTTTGTAGACTTCCTTCGCAATCTTCCCAGAGCCTCTTGCCTCTTACTACCTCTCTGTTCTGTACTGTTGTCTCCACAAGAGCCGCTTCAAGCTATACAGATAGGTAAACAACGTTTAGGCAAACTCCTATTAGAAGCACAAGCCAGCACTGACTCAAGAAATTTAGTAAATACATGGCAGGTTGTGAGAGGAGGAACAGGGTTTCATATTTTTTTCTCTTCCTATCATCTGTTCCAAACCTCAGCTTTATTGTGTGTGTGTGTGTGCATGATTTCAATAGAGTTATGCACATAATGACTAGGCTTCTTACTATATGATGAGAATGACAAAATACATATTTTGACATACTGGGTGAAAAACTGTAACTTATTCTCTCTCCTCCCCCTCCCCCCCAGGCAGACACCATAGTTCGATATAACTATTGGATCACCCTAAAAAAACCCAGATGAGTTCATCCAACTCATAATATATTGTAACCCTGCCTCTGTCTTTCCAGTATTCTCCATCTTGCAGATAACACGTGCATGAGTGACTGCAGGCAGGATTCCTGTTTGTATGGCCAACTCACAAATGTGGTGCGGGAAGCAACCCTCCCCCCCCCCACTTTCCCATAAAATTGCAAACGGTTTCCCCTCCCTTAAACCTCCAGGTTCCAAGAATAAGGCTCGTCACGCCAAATAAGCACACGCGGATGTCAGAATCGCGCAGCAACGCGTAACACACTTCGCCCGGCTGTCAACCGCACATAGGGACGCATCAGGTCACTCACGTGTCTCCGTCCTCGGATAGGAAAGCAAGGGTCTCCAGCAGCTGCTGCCTGAGCTTCTCCTCCTCCTCCTCTTCGTCCTCTTCCTTATCAGGGTTAGGCTCCCCTTGCAGCCCAGTTAAGGACTCCACAATAGACGAAGAGCCGTAACTCGAATCAAGTCTCTCGTCTGCCGGTTCCTCTTTGCCTTGACTGGGAGATCCAGGGAGTTTATCCAGCGAGATCCTTCCGGCAGCCGGGGACCGAGGCTCCGCTTCCCCAGGCTGGCTGTGCAGGGAACGGATAAAATCGATACCCGAGTCGCACTGCCCTTCTTCCAGGTACGCGCCGCCTCCTTCCAGCAGCATCTCTTTCTTCTCCCCATAGCTCCGAATCTCCGACATGGTTCCCCAGCGCAGGAAGCCGGCGAGGCTCTCCCTCAAGAAAGACGCGGGGGCACAGGCGTTTAGAGGACCGTCACACGCAAAGTCCGAAATCGAGGAGAAAGTGAAAACCCCGGAAAGCTCATGCCGGGAACATAGCAAACCAAAAGCCTGCGTAAAAGAAAAACAGCAAGCAGACCTGCGCTCTCCGCCTGGGTTCCTCCCAGCCGCACTAAAATCCGCCTCTTCTCCCTCCTCCGCCTCCCCCCCCCCCCAATGGGAGGGCGCCACCTGGCGGCGCGAGTGAACATTTTCCTCCGCTGGCCTTGGGACCTGCGCGTCTTTGTCTATCTATGTTAAAGTAGTTGTCTGCGCTGACGCTTGCCCTCTTCTCTTTAGGTCTAGGGGAAAGACGCCAAAGCGGAAATCTTCCGAATAGCATTTGTGCACTGAGACGACGTCATCGAGGTCGAATGTATTGATTTTGAGGTCGGGTCTCGGGTGTGAATTGCACCCTGGCCCCAATTGCACTATTTCATTCTCCCCGCCCCCCCGATTTAATAATGTACTGTGGCGTTTTATCGTTTTCATTTATGGTGGATGTCTTAACGTTGTGGGAACAGCCCGAAGTCTTGACCGAATTACAGACTTAGTATAACTTTATTTGAATGTACACTAATCGGCACGCATTAAAATGAAATTTCGTTGCATAAACAGCTCTGTGCATACGTCTCTAAGTAAACGGAATAAATAAATGTGGAGCAGGGCAAACATTAGAAAGCAACCCAGCTTCGCGGTTTTTAGATGCTGAACTTAATAATACCGTATGATCCTCAGCCGATCTGACCTCAGAGACAATAGGGTTGCAAATGGTGGACAATTCCTATTGAAGAAGAAGGATTTTGCTGGCCTTGCCACTTGTGTTCCAGAGCATGAAGAGAACCTGAGTTCTTGCAGTCTTTATACAAATGTACACGTGCAAATGCTTGCACATCCAGGAACCATTTCTCTTTCAGACCACTTCAGGTGTTCAATACAAGTAGTGTCAATAGTTACAATAGTTCATTTAGTGACAGTTGGAAGTTACAATGGCCCTGAAAAAAGTAACTCAGGACCATTTTTCACACTTATGATGGTTGCATCATCCCCCTGGTCATGTGATCAAAATTCAGGTTCTTGGCAACTGTCTCGTATTTATGACGGTTGTAGTGTCCCGGGGTCATATGATCCACTTTTGCAAACCTCTAACAAGCAAAGTCAACGGGGGAAGCCAGGTTCACTTAACAACCGTGTTATTAATTTGACAACTGCAGTGATGCAACCGTGGCAAGAAAATGGGGCAAAATTCACTTAACTGCCTCACTTTGCAACAAACATTTTAGGCTCAATCGTGGTCCTAAGTCAAGGACTACTTATACAAAAAACAGAATAAAGCTAAAGATGCAACAACAGATTTGCAGGCAAAAAGTTATCAAAACGTTTTTTAAACTGCTCATATATGTGCTCATATTTGTGGGCATATATGAATCTGTCCGGGTTTGTTGTGAATTACTAGATTACATATGTAATAGTTGTAGAGTTTTACATATTGCATTTCAGCCATAGCAAGACTGACATCACTGTAAATGAATTTCAGGAGTATGTGCATTGGATATGTTCTCGGATATATACTCTTTCGTAGGATCTAATTTACAAAAGTCTAGAGATCTGTAACTTGCATGAAAATTTAGAAACATTCTTTACCTTTCTTTTCATATTTTAAAAGAAAGCCCAGCAATTCATACAGCCAGGAACAATATAAGCAAATAACTTGCAACAAGAATTTTTGCACTGCCTTAGGACCTAAAGGAAATTCACTACTGCTCCAGGACTTATCAACAGCCAGCTCTAGCAAAATAAATTAAACTAAACTATATTTTAACTTCACGAGTTTAGAATGTAGAACCTGGTCCACATACTATTTTCACTGTGTTACATAAATCCAGGAAATTGTGTGAACTGAGTGAGCATGATTCACTGAACCATGAGGAAGGGTAACATCAGCGTCTGTATGATCAAAGTCACCACATTATTATCAACTAGAGCAAGAAAAATTACATACCACCAAAGCAAAAATGTGAATTATGAAGCTAATGCAAACAAATTGCTTGACCCTGTTTAACAGATTGGCATCTTAAAATCTGCTTGTAAAGTGTACAATGGCTTCAGTTTTTATCCTCTGACCTTGTGGCTACAGTAGTGCTGAACTGAAAAAAAACCCCCAGTATACGCTTTTTTCTTGGAATCTCCACTGTGTTATAACTGAAGTTATAAAATTGATTTGTAGGAAGAAAACTGAATCTGAGTGGCAGAGAGGTCAGAAGTTCTTGGATTTACCGTAATTCCTGGTATCCTGAAAGTAGACACCGACTTGAATACTTAAATAATTTATTTCAGTCAAACAGTGCTAATAGAATCTAAAACAGGAGTGTCAAACTCCAGTCGTCACGGTGGTGTCACCTGATGTCTCAAGACTTTTTCCCCTTTTGCTAAACCGGGCAGCACGTGACGCATCCGTCCTGCAGGCTGCTAGTTTGACACCCCTGATCTAAGGTTTTGGCTTGTTTAACTACAAGATATTCATGATCCCATGAACTCTGTGGAGAACTTTGATATCCATGCCAAGACTCCGTCTGAGAGTGAGATGAGCTGCATTTAAATATGATAAATAAATAAGACCTACTTGATTGATACGTCTCTAGTTTAAAATAGATCCTTGTAAAACCTTATGCAGTTAGACCCAGCATCACTTCTCCATCCACCTCAGCTAAACCAAGTGAAATCAGACATACTGGACTTAGAGTTTGGCTGGAGTGAGTAATGCACTCCATGAAGGCCAGTGAGATGAGACTGACTCTTGAGAAGACAAACTGTAGGTAGTTTCTGTACTCAGAAAGTCAGAAGATGATTTGTTTGGGGTAGGGTTCCATTGTCAGGAAGAAGCAATCATCAGCAGTCCTTGCAGGGAGGAAACTCACATAATTAGCTTTTTCACTGGAGGCACAAATAAACATAGTGGCCAAGAGTGACTACTTGTAGCTCCAGCTGATTCTCCTGCTATCTTTTTCTTTGGCTAATTTACCTATTTGAATTGTTATAATGTTCTCTAAGTTTTATTTACAGGTTTCCCTCCCTGCAGAGTGTAGCTACTCAGTTGCTGAATGACAGTCAGAGCCATAGTATACCCAATTTATTCCGATTGCTTGTTTCTAATACAAGGTCAAATAAATGACATTGAACAATGAAGCCCCATATGTATTTACTGCATGTCTGTGTGTACCAGTTTAGATTATTGGTACATGTTCTATTTATGGTGCTGTCTATGGATAGATTCCAGAAAAGTGGGGAAACATAGGTAAGCAGGAGAATAATATATGGGTTGTTTTTCTTTAATCACAAAAAGATTTAGGTTCACATATTGCAGTATATTATGGTCTACTTAAACATGGCTTTTGAATGTTTTGAAATCACAATTTGTTAAGCCATAGATCATTGTTTTAAACTGCATCAGTTATTGCTCATATAACATGCTAAGTAGAAGTCAAACAGACCACAATAGATTAGCTAACGTAAAATTCATAGATCATTGGTTCTTTCTTGGTCATTCTCAGGGCTGTTAGTAACCATTAATCTAAGTATAATGTCAAAATTTCCCAAATAAGAAATATGGCTTCAAATAACTTGTTCATTAAGATTCCTTTAATTAGCAGAAAAATCAGAAGGAATGCAGAACTAGAATTATTCTCACAGTCTCATTAGTCATGTTAGCCAATTAAAATGAATACTTGAAGGGAATGATGAAATTTGTTAGGCCTGGACTGCATTAAAACTTTATTTATTTATCTCTTCTTATGTGAAAAGCAGAGAATGATTAGATTCTGAGCTAGCAATCATTGAATAGAACAAGAATAATAGAATCACAAGTTTGGAAGATACTTTAGAAGTCCTTTATTCTAACCCCTATTTTTTTTTTGTGGTGGCAAGAAGCACAATACAAATATATTTTAAAAAGTGTGAGTGAAAAAAATAAGAATGTAGGAAATATGGAGCAGTGCAGTGGTTAGAATGCAATATTGCAGGCTAATTCTACTGACTGCCGACTGCCAACACGTCAATTCTCGCCCGCTCAAGGTTGACTCAGCCTTCCATCCTTCTGAGGTTGATAAAACGAGGACCCAGATTGTTGGGGGCAATGTGCTGACTCTGTAAACTGCTTCGAGAGGGCTATAAAGCTATGTGGAGCAGTATATAAGTCTAAGTGCTATTGCTATATTAAAAATAAGAAAATATTATATTATATTTATAATCATATTATGATAGCCACACCTGTACATTTGTGAACTCCCATTGCCATGTGGTAGCTGTGAGCATAGGATATTGTGCTAATTTAATCCAGCCAGCTCCCAGCAGCAGGGAACAGCTCTTTAAAGAGACACATATTTCAAACATACAGTACATAGTCAAACAGTTCAACTCTTACCTTAGCAAATATGCTCCCAGCCATAGCTGTCATAGTAAAAAGTCTCAGACTTGATTCCTCGTCAACGTCCTCCTTGATGGCTCATGCAATTCTGTTGGCCCTTCTTCCTCTTCAATTCTGTCAGCTATGATCCAACCTCAAGTAACACACGCTAGGGCATGTCTCTTCCTTGATCTTATACCAGCCATCAAATAAAAAATTCACAGATAAAAGCAGATTAAAAGTTTCGTTCCTGAAGTTACCCTTTGGCCAAGCTACCAAAGTCATGCGCCCTCTCTCTTTTATCATTTTGTCACATGTAGTCTTTTGATCTTGCCCTTTATTTTCCTTTGTCTTCTTAGCCTAGCTCTTTCTCATAAGTAAGCTTTCTAGCTCTTTTAAATTGACAGATTTGCCATTTGCTACTCTTGAGTAAATCTTTCTGTTTCCTGTTTTATCTTCTCAAATTGCTTCTTCTTCTGGGCTAATCCCTTTCTTCTCTTCCTATCCATCATTTCCAGGCTAGCTTCTCTCCTTTCTCTTCCTGTGGATTTGTCAGTGCCTGCTAGTGGAGGTACCTTCTATGCACAGCTTCACAAGTTTTGTACCCTTTCTTTAATTCTATGTATTATTTCTGTCAGTTCTTTGGGAACAATCTCCTCACCCTTTGGGAAGCCCCTGTTTCTGATATCTTTGCAGGCTCCATCATGTCTGCTAAGAAGCCTCTAATCTTTCCCATGATCTAGTTAATTTTATTTCGTCTTATTTACCCGCAATATTCAAAGAGATGCAATTTCAGACTTTTGTCTGAATCTTTCCCATTTCTGTGCTAGGCATAAAAATTCCTATAGTCCGTGTTAATTTCCTAAATTCTCAAAAATCTTCTCTCTCCTGGAGAGCAAATTCGATGTTCTTGAAAGATATTTGACTGAAATCTAGGAGTCAGGTTCAAGTCCCATCAGAAAGTGGGGGAGTTTCGACCTCTTAGATTTAGATACCACTTTACAGTGCTTTGCAGCCCTCCCTAAGCAGTTTGCAGAGTCAGCATATTGCCCCCAACAATCTGGGTCATTTTACCAACCTCGGAAGGATGGAAGGCTGAGTCAACCTTGAGCTGGTGAGAATCGAATTGCTGAACTGCAGGCAGCCAGCAGGCAGCAGAAATAGCCTGCAGTACTGCATTCTAACCACTGTGCCACCACGGAGTGTAACCTATCCCACAGTGCTACAATTTTGTGAAATAGACTGGCTCTCTTGTAAGCTGTCTTGATCTCCCAGAGGAAAGAGGCTGTTAAATATAATATACCATTTAGATATGTCAAATACAAGTGAAATGCCAGAAGCAGGAGATGAGAAGCTACTGCAAGGAGAAGATAACTTCTACCAGGGATCCTGATGTCTCTCCAGTTCAGCTCCTGGAGGATGCTCTCAGTTTTTGTTTGGTGCCGCTTGTCCTGAAAACAGCAATTTTTGCAGTGAAAATGGTATGGAGTGGTGGTGTAGCTGGATCACATTGTCATCATTCTAAACCTGACAGCTAGAGAATAATGTACTAAAAACAAGCCAATATCAGAGTGAGACAGATATTTGCCTACATATTTTCAAGTCTAAACTCATGGGATGGGGAAGTGTTAATTCTGTAGTCACTCACATCAAACTAGAGAGTGGGGGGGGAGGGAAGAGAGTGAGAGTGAGAGTGAAAGAGGAAGAGAGAGGGAGCTGCTGATTAGCACAAAGAACACTTACTTGTTCTTTTATGATTCTGAGTCATTAATTTTCCTGCTGATGACTTCAGGTATTTTATTTTCCTATTCCTTCTCTTTAGGGCAGTATTTTCTATGGGGAGTTAGTACATTCCCTGAAGATAGGGGCCATCAAGTCTACTTTCTTTCATTTTTTCTTTCTCTCTCCCTCTCTCTCTTCCCCTTCCCCAACCCCTCACTCAGCAAGCTGCTAGACTCACAGGGGTGTCAAACTCGTGGCCCGCGGGCTGGATATGTCACACGCTGGCCACGCCCAGTTTAACGAAGGGGAAAAAAGTCATGATACGTCGCATGACGATGCTGCGACAATGCAAGTTGGACACCCCTGTGCTAGAGAAAGTATAGATTGCTCTTCCCAGATACTGTAACATGTAGAGCCACTCCCGATATTAGACAACTTTTTATTTTGAGTAGCTACATCCCATTATGGATACCATACTTCCAATTCTTCCAACCGTTGTTCCTGTTAGTTGCCTCTTCGATGTGCAAAAAAATCTCTAGCAGCACCTTTGATGTTAATAAAGAAACAAACAACCTAGTTAGCTAGCCAGCACTCAGCCCCCATTCTTCCTTTTGTGAATCATTTTGTGGCTATTAAAAAATACCTCCTCCACAAGCCACCGCGTAGGACATAATCACTGACAAACAGCCACACATGAGGTAATGGTATGAGATAGTTGTTAGAAGAGGTAATACAGTTGTCCCAAAGGTGATTTTTCAGGAGGCAACTGGACTTTCTTGTTTTTTCTTTGAAGACGTTTCGCTTCTCATCCAAGAAGCTTCTTCAGCT
>JANHFL010001090.1:0-11303 GCA_032468155.1 Oxyrhabdium leporinum
AGAGAGGCCAAAAATCTGAGACACAGAGGCTGTGATGGTCTGTGGCAATCCCTGCAGCCTGGAACAGGTCTAAAACGCGACACCTGGAGGCTGAAATTGGCTGAAGGGTGGGGGCCGGTGGGTGGGCAGGGCTACATTTAGTGTATAAGACGCATCCAAATTCACCCTCTTTTTTTGGGGGGGGAGAGTGCATTTTATGCTCCGAAAAATACGGTAATAGTACATAGATGGGAGCTATTTTTAGTAATGTGTGGTTAAAAATCTTATGCGGTTTTGTTGAACAATTTAGCTGATTTGAAATCACTCCACCTTGAAAATTCTCCTGCAGATACAGGAAACATTCTAAGGTAGGATATATTATAGAGAATAAAGCCAGTATCTACATTATTAGTTAAAATAACATGAATACAGAAATACATCTGACACAACAAAATTGGTATCAGACTTGACCTTAGAACATACTTTGTTAAATGTAGATTGCAATTTATAAAGCTAACCAAATTCAATTGCTAAGAGAGTATGTGAGGAAATCCTTCAGTAAATAGTCCTAGACGTACAACTGTAACGGAGATAGCCAATTACAGTCTTAAGTTGTGATGGTTGTTGAATGCGGCACCCATGTGACTGCTTTGCTCAACAACTGCTCTCCTGGCTCTGCCAGCCAGCCTTTAGAAACACTGCATTTGCTGGCCTTCTGGCTAGAAAGCCAGCAGCTGTGATCTTTCTGAAAGGGGAGAAGGGCTTTTTCCAACCATCTTTAAGAGTAACAGGGCTTCACAAAGGGACTCTGGCCCACATTAGGTGAAATCCATCTAATAGGCAAAATCCATGGTTAAAGTGAGATTTTCACGGGAGGGTCTTGAAGCATGAACTGTTGGGAGCCAGCCTGGCTCTAAGTACTCCATGCTGCAAGCACCCTGTACTAAAATCCCTCTTGGTTTTTGCCATGGATCTTTCCAGCCAAAGACTGCTTTGCTGAGGAGCTCCACCTTGCTGGGAGTGAAATCAATCTGGCAGGTGGCCCTTCTATTGTTTCTATTGGAGAGTAGAAATGGGCTGTCTGACAACGGGCTGTCCCAAAATGGGTGCTGATGGACCTTTTTCAATCATCCCGCTAGGATCCAGAGTGAGTTCTGTGGCAGTAACCTTCCCTGCCAGCTTCCTTGTTGACTTTCTGAGGAAGCTGGGATGGAAGATTGCAAATGGCAATCGCAGGAAGTTTGGCAATCTTGAATGGATTGCAAAAGCCCAGATCACAACTACATGACCACAGGGATGCTGCAGTGGTATAAGTTCAGAGGGGAGGTTGTTCATTTAATGCCATCATACTTTTATAAACAGTCACTGAATGAACAGCTGTAAGTCAAAGACTACCTGTAACCATGTGGCATTCAATTTCATGATGGATAAAGTAGAACAGAAGTTTAAACCAATCTAAAACTGTTCATAGTCCAATAAATATAAATGAAGAACTCTTGTCTATAATGCAACTGCTGTTAAGCAAATGGTGAACTATTCAACTGAATGGCAAAAGAAGCTGAGGTGTAAGCAACCTAAATCTTTAAAAATAAAAACAAAATATTGAAGTAATTTCATATGAGAATGTACAGGATTATCTAATTTTGCTCATTAAAAAGTGTTATGAGCAATATTGATTTTTGTTGGGATTCTTTAAAAAAAAAAATCAGCAATGAAGGCAAATAACTACAGCCCTTTAAAAATTACGATGAAGAGTTCATAATGAGATTTTAAGTTCACCCGAATGCCAAACTGGAAACTAAGCAGTTTGTATACAGTTCACTTACTTTAGGGAGAGTTAGACAACAACAAAGCCAGTTTCCCCACAATTAAGGAGGAAAACCTAATACAGTAGGACTGTATAGTTTAGAACACTGAAATTAATCAGAAAAATATATTATTTGTGCTTATTTAATTAACATCTTGATGTCAACACATTTTCCCCACAATCAAAACAATGCTTGTATACATGGACATTATTAGATGAAATACCTAGAAATCAATTTGACCAAGTTACTGGTGCAAGATGGTAGAAAAACCGAGTCAGAATAGCAAAATTATGGTCAGAATGTCTATGGAACTGATAACAAGCAGCTCATATGCAAATTTCAAGTCAAGCTAAAGTAGAAGAAAATTAACCAGTTTCCACAATACAATCTTGAGCATGTACTCACCATTTTCAAGAACATCAGAATTGCTTTGAAGCCCTGAACCACATTAATAGGCACCAGAGGGAAGTTGTTAAGGATGAATGTGAAAAGAGACTGTCAAACATCATGAAATAGAAGAAAGTATAACAGAAGTCAGAACAAATAGCAGAAACTGCCAAGAGAAAAAGCCAAAGATAAAAATCTCAGGAAGACCTTAATACATTTCGGACAGCTGTTAGAAGAGACAAGTAATATTATAACAATATATGTAACCGAAATGGACAGAGACAACAAAAAGCAAGGAAAAGTCTTCCAAAAGATCCCTTAACTCAAAAGGAAGATGCAACCCCAAAGTGGTATGCTAAAAGATGGCAATGGGCATAAATTATGCCAATGGATAGTAACTGATATAAAAAGGATCAAAGAAAGCTGGAAAAAGTATGCTGAAATTCTGTACAGTAGAGATGTTAATATCCATGATACTTTAGAAACATTCCTTATTTACAAAAATTAGATGAAGTTAGACCAATGCTCCGGTCATTAAGTTGGAAGGCTACCAGAACTGATAGAATATTTATAGAAGTAAAATAAACAGTAGAAGAATAAATCAAGATTCTAATCAAACTATGCCGCAAATTTGGAGAATGACATTTTTGGGCAAGAGTAGACTCAACAGAGTATACAAACCTATCATACAGTATTGTTAGGATCTTCCAGCAGAAATTAAAGCTCTAGGTGGAAAGAGAAATGACAGGTGTTCAAGTGGATTTTTTAAAAAATCTAAAAACCAAAGGACATTGTTGGCATCTTCAAGGTAATTCAGACACTCATAGAATATAAAAATGTTAATACACATTTCATTGATTATAAAAAGTCTTTCAATTGTGTCAACCATATTAGCATATAGAATGGCCTTAGAAAATAGGGAATCCCAGAATACCTCAATGTTCTTGTGTGATGCCTATACAGGTAGTTGTCAACTTACACCAGTTCATTTAGTGACCACTCAAACTTACAACAGCACTCAAATAAGTGACTTATAACCATTTTTCACACTTGCAACCGTTGTAGCATCCCTATGGTCATGTGATCGAAATTGAGATGCTTGGCAACTGGTTCATATTTATGACAGTTGCAGTGTCCCGGAGTCATGTGCTCCCCTTTTGCAACCTTCTGAGAAGCAGTCAACGGGGAAGCCAGAATCACTTAACAGTTATGTTACTAACTTAACAAATGCAATGATTCACTTAACAACCGTGGCAAGAAAAGTCATAAAATGGGGCAAATTCACTAACAAATGTTTCACTTAGTAACATAAATTTTGGCCCAATTATAGGCATAACTTGAGGACTATCTCTACATGAGATAGGAAGCCAAATGTGAAATGAACATGATGAAACTGGATCCAGGTTGGTACCAGAGTTTGACAAAGTTGTGTGTTCTCTTCTCATTTATTCAACCCACAAGTTGAATAAGGGAGGCTTGATTGGAAAAAGATGAGCATGGTTTTAAAACTAGAAAAAGAAACACCAATAACTTGCCCTCTGCTGAAAATGCAAATGATCTGACAACTCTAGTAATGAAACTTCATGAGCACAATGAAAAAAAATAGGACTAAGACTAAAGAAGACTAAACTAAAGACAACAGATGGAACATAGGACTAAGACTAAAGAAGACTAAACTAAAGACAACAGATGGAACAAACAGCCTTAAAATTGACAATGAATATAGGCAATGAAATGGTGAATAGCTTTTGCTTTTTAGGATAGACCATAATAAGGGAACAAACTGTCAAGAAATACACTGCACACAGTACTTGGTAAAGTAACAATTAAGTCCTTGTGAAAAACAGATGCCAATGTGTCTATTCTTACAAAGATCAGATCATGTAGGCTGTGGCATTCTATTGAAGCAGACATTGGACTTTGAAGAAACAGGATAAAAAGGACACTGATCCTTGTGAATTTTGGTGGTGGAAGATTCCTGAGAATGTCCTAGATAGCCAAGGAAACAAATGAATGGTTCATAGAGAAAATAAATTCAGAAATTTCAATTGAAACAGAAGTGACTACACTCAAATCATCATATTTTGGACACAATATGTGAAGACTTTGTCCTCTTGAGAAGTTTATAATGCTGCGGAAACAGAAAAGGAAGACAATCAGCAGCTATCTTTCTTTAGATTTCAGTAGAGATCTACTGCTGCTTCTGCACTGAAAGTTGAGTACAGGTATTCCTCAACTTACAATCATTTAATGACGATTCAAACTTACAATGGCATGGAAAAAAGTGATTTAGGACCATTGCAGCATCCCCATGGTCACTTGATCAAAATTTGGCCACTTGGCAACTGGCTCATATCTATGATGGTTGCTGCGTCCCAAGGTTCTGTGATTACCTTTTGCGACCTTCTCACAAGCCAAGTCAATGGGGAAGCAAGATTCACTTAACAACCGTGGCAACAAAAGTTGTATAATGGGGTAAAACTCACTTAACAA
The DNA here is from genome assembly GCA_032468155.1 of Oxyrhabdium leporinum. Classification (NCBI taxonomy): domain Eukaryota; kingdom Metazoa; phylum Chordata; class Lepidosauria; order Squamata; family Cyclocoridae; genus Oxyrhabdium; species Oxyrhabdium leporinum. The sequence goes on from JANHFL010001090.1 coordinate 4,668, forward strand.
TTGTTTCACTTAGCAACAGAGAATTTGGGTTGAAATGTGGTCGTAAATCGAGACTATCTGTAATTATAAACTTTGAATTTTAATGACATGGAGAAATGGCAAATTAAACTCCTTTCCTTTCCAACCTATTGACAGCTCATTGGAATCACAACATTGATATGCCACTAATTTTGCACACAGAAGAAAACAAATTCAACCACCTATTTCTGCAGGCTGAGCTAAAATGAATACCTGACTATTAGCAGAATCACTACCACACAATATTTAATGGTAGGAAGGAATGGTATCTGAGAACAGGATCTCAGGGTAAGGAAAGCCAATTTGTAAGCAGCGTTAGCATTCCTTTTAATGAGAAAGGATAAATGTATAAGTACATAGAGAACATTTGAAAAGCCATATTTTTTAGTGCATTTTGTCCAATTATAATCTGAAGTAGCTATACAACAGGTTTTAATTCACTAGTAGCTTAACAATTAAGACTGTGATATTCCAACAGCACATAATTTGTTACAATTCTTCCCAGCTGTTTCTGTTAATTAAAAGAGTAAGTAACACTTTAGGCAGTGGTATAATTTGCAAGACTAGGAACTAAATCTATGAAAATAAAGCACTCTTTGGTGGATAGTAATTTAGAAATATATGATAAAAATCCTAATATAATTAGGATAGTTAATGTACGCAAAGAGCAATCATATTATTGGGGGGAATGAAGGGAAGAAGAGTACACTTTCCCAATTTCTTTCCATCATAAGAGAAAACCATTTTGGATGAAAATTTATACATCAAACAAATAATATATGCACTCCCCCTATCAGTTGTTGGACAGAAGATTAAATGATTGCCATCACATTTTATCCCTAACCATTGTACAAAAAAAGTAATCTTGATAAAAGAGAGATTAGATAAAAGGCTAAAATTTACAGGCCATTATTAAAGCAGTAAAAAAAAATCATTGTTGTAGTGACAATAAATTAACACTCTTGTGTAAGAGCTAAAATAGACCACTTTTTAAAAGGAAAAAAAAATCAATCTTCAATGTTTTAATTGAAAACAATGTCTCTTTTTCTCTCTCTGCATTCTCTTGAATTTTCATTGTTCAACGCAGCACACTTCTCGTCCTTGGCTTAGGGGTAGTGCTGAAATGATAAAGAAATATATTGGAGATAAGATATATAAGGTACGTATATAAATACCAGTTAAAAATGAACAATTTAACCATCATAACAACCAGTTAAGACTATGCCAGCAAATAAACCAAAAACATCTTAGAGGAGGGAAGGGGTGATTGAAAGGCTAAATTTCTGAAAATAATATAACCTCAACAACAAAGGTCAGCCACTCAGGTTACATTGTTAGAAAACAAGCTCAGATTCATGAAGAAAAAGCAGTGGGATAAAAGTACCATAAGCGTATTTGTTGTAAAGCATCCCCTTTCCTTCTTTCCCTCTGAGGCATGAGACTGTGGGAAAAGTAGAAAAAAAGTAAAGAAAAAAAATATTTTAAGTGGTTAGGATTAAATAGATGATGCTCTGTTACTTCATTCATCTTTCAATTTAAATCTGGAAGTCAAGCACAACTGACATTGTTAGAAGCAAGTGGTGGCCTTTGAAAGGTTAAAAAAACCCACCTTTTAAAAATGGTTACTTTAAAAATACTAGAATAAGTGAAAAAACAGCTCTATTTAAATAATAGGGTTAACACTTACTGTGTTTTCGCTCCTATTCTTCAAGTCTCTTAAAATCCATCCTCTCTCCACTCATCGTCTCAACATAATATCTTGTTCCCTAAAGTGCTACCTGAAGCAACAAGGGATGACTCTTTCATTTGTAGTATAGGGTTCCAGCCAATTTCAAGAGAAAGAGGGGAGGGAGTTATTTAAATACTCTTGAAAATTATGTTCCATGAGCTTAAGATTCCAGTTTTAAAGCTGACTGATACATCTATATACCTCTGAGGGCTTCGTCTTATATTAGTACTATTTGCGAACAACCCCCCTGCAGCAATCATATCTATAAAGCGCTTTATTACATTAATCTATCTCTAATGGTAATAGGATCTCTAGGTTGACATCAACCAGACTATCTTATCATAACACAGCATTTCCCTTTGAACAAGGGGGAGCTCTTTTCCTAAGCATCAGGAAACATTCAAGATTATCCACGAATAAACTGATAAATTAAATGCACCAGGTTTTTCTAGGGACTTTAGTGTTGCTTATGCTAAATCAATAATATATGGGATGTCTTTGTGATGATGCCCATTCAGTGCCTGTCTATTTTTCCATGCTTTATCCATTTTTATCTACTTTATGGGAATCTACATGAATAATTTCAGAATGCCTGGATGCTTTGGATAATCACAGCTTTTTGCACTAGCATGATATAAACACACACATTTATAAATTATAATATATTTATAAATTATAATATATTTATGAGGAGTTTTAATCTTTCTCATTTCTAGACAGAATGAAATGGTAATCTTTAGTTTTAAATTAGAGAAAAAATGCTAGTAAGGGGTACATGAAATAAAGAGAAGCTTCAAAAAATAATTACTTTTCAACATTACTTTTGTGCTAGTTCTCAACTCCTTTATATTTAAAACAGTGTTCTGTAAGCCCATTTAAAACCACGGTTGGCAGATTAATTGCTGATTACTTGATTTGGTACTCCAGGCAAACTATTGCTAGAAAAAATATGGCAACGTCTAAGTCTGTAATCTACTGTATATACTATTTAAAACTCTGTTTAAATAGTAAAATGGGTGAAATGGTGCATCATAGGGCAAAACATTTTCAAGCACGATAGCTTAATGTGCTAAGTTACAGAATGTGTCTGAAATCCAGGACCCATGTCTCCCATGGGATTGAAATTTGGCAAATTTTATAAAACTTTTATGACATAAAATTGTGATACAAATGTCATAAAACTTTCTGTGGTCAACTCCTGGAAGTTTGAGTAAGTTATAGTTCAACATGGATTATTTTCAAGGCAGATACATTCTCTAAGTAGCTTCCTGAAAAAAAAATTAAGAATTTTTCAAGTCCATTAGAAGCTCTGCCATTGTTGAAGGCATTGTGGAATCTGGTGGGAAAATCTGTCTGGAAGGATGACCTAAGGGGCATGGGTTGTCTAGTACATTTCTAACTGGCCAAAACATAGGTAAAGCATGCAATCAAATCTCCATTACATCTTCTAAGAGTAAAGGCAACTGTTTTTGGCATTTGGGCAGCAATAGCTGTTTTCTCTATAATGGAGTCAGCTGAGATGGTCACACAGAAGAAAAGGATCCTGTATAAGAAGGTCCAGGATGATTCCCATCCTCCTACTACAGAGAGCTCTGCCTAGTCAGAAACATTCTTGTAATACTATGGGGAAAACCAAAAAGTATTATTATGAAACTAGAACTGCCTATTTTCAATAAGTTGTCCATCAGGAGTGCTTTTTCTCTCCAGAGAAGACTGGAAGCCAATTCGCAGCTGTTCTTCCCACTCCGAGGGTCTAGATCAGGGGTCTCAAACTCAATGCCTGCTTAAATCCAGCTCATGGGGGCTGGCCTGGAATTATCAAGGGACTGGCCCGCGGTTCCTCTGGCAGCTAAAACAGGCCGCGTGCGACTCCCCCCGCCTCGTTTTCACCCTCCATGCCCTCCTGCAGCACTCTGCTGGTCAAAAACAGACTGAAAATCAGGCTGAAAATGGGCTGAATAATGGGCTGAAAACAAGCTGAAAACAGGCCAAAAAACCCAGGCTGAAAAACGGGCCCAAAACAGCCAGAAAAATGGACCCAAAATGGGCTGGAAAATGGGCCCAAAACAGGCTGAAAACAGGCCACGTGGCCTGTTTTTGGCCAGCACAGTGCTGCTAGAGGCCATGGAGGGTGAAAACGAGGCACAGGGGGGCCGGACACAGACCCCCCCATGCCCCATTTTGGCTGGCAGGGTACTGCAGGAGGCATCCGTCCCATCCCCCACCCCCCGCTGGCCCGCAGAGGAGAATTACAATGCTGATCTGGCCCTCAAAGAAATCCAGTTTGACACCCCTGATTTAGATGGGGTGAAATGGGTTGAAGCTCAAACCAAACAAAACTAAGTAGCTTTGGGTCTTGGGCATTTCAATACCAAGTGTTTCCACCTCTGGCCTTGGATGGGGTAGCACTGTCTCAGATGGACCTGCTGCACAATCTGGGGGTCTTCTTGGGCTCAGCTCCTATTGGAAGAGGAGTGATAGCTGTGGCAAAGACAGCCTTTGCACATCTTCAAATTGTGTGCCGGTTCTACCCATTCCTGGACCAGGAGGCTCTACTCACTGCTCCCAATTGGACTACTGCAACACCGTCTACATGGGACTGCCTTTGAGCAGTAGTTGGAGGTTTCAACTGGGGTTGTAAATGATGTTGGCTATTCTGCACATGTAACACTAGGCTGCATCGGTTCCCAATGTTTCCAAGTGCAATTTAAGGTACTTAAAAACCTTCATGGCTATGGACTGGGTTTCCTGAGCGGTTGTCTCTTCCCAGTTGTTTCTACCCATCCAATCCAGTCTGGCAGATTAGGCATACTCCTGGTTCCCATCAGCCAAGGAATGTGGACTGGTAGGGAATGGAAGGCATGCCTTTTCTGCTGTAGCTCCTGCCCTCTGGAATATCGTTCCTCCTCCAGAGATTAGGATGGCTCCTGACCCTGCTAGCCTTTCAGAGAGTTTTGAGGGCCTTGCTATGTGTCCAGGCCTAGGATTCCAAGTATGTGAAGGGTAGCATTTCTTATTATATTGATATCAATAGATGGTAATATCTCTTGGCTGCTACTTGTATCTAAATTCTTCTCTTTTTTTGGTATTATCTGTTTCAATTGTTTTTATAATTGAGTCACCGGTTTGAGATGATGAGCAGCTATACAAATTGAATGAGTAAACTAAATTCACAAAGACACACAGCAAATACACATACATACACAACATTTAAAGAAAAATAAAAACCAACAAAAAGTAATGCAGAATAAAGAAAAGAAAAAGAAAAAACAGAAAAGTGCAGAAAGAAAAGAAATAGAAAGAAGTTCCTGATTTTTCCTGCAGCAAAACATAAGCATGATTAAATTTATCTTACTTTAGTATTACAAAAGCTCACTTTTTTTCTATTACCCAATTTTTTTTTCTAATCATCAAAACCACAAGTCATTAGTGCATTTTTTTTCTGTTTCATATAAAAAGTCTATAAGGGGTTTCCAGTCATCCATAAATGTAGAAACTGTTTTTTCTCTAATCAAAGAAGTCAATTTAGCTATTTCTGCAAGCTATCTTCCGTCATCTTCCTCTATTATGGGTAATGTCAAACCTTACCACTACTTAGTTAATTTTCCGTTACACTGACAATTATTACAGTCAGAACAAATTAGGATATAAACCTACTGGAAACAGTCAAAATAAGAATATATGTATACAATGCAACTTACATGATGTATCTGAAGCAGTCCACAGAGAAAAAGTAGAACAAAAGAAACCAGCGTGGCAAGTTTAGTGTATATTGAAAATAATGAAAACTATAAATATATTGTAAAATAGAAAAAAATGTATCACAGATAGATAGCCTAAATTTGTACAGATGCTGTCAGCAACCAAAAGCTTACGATGAACTAAGGCTAACAATGGATGCTAAGAACTGAGAATGTTGGAGGGGTTTTTTGGGATGGGATTGGGTGGGAGGAATAGGTTCAAAATGGAAAAGTATCTTTGCTCAACAAAGGAAGGCAAAACATTAGCACATATAGTAGCAATAATAAAAGACAAAGCCTTTTTAACTCTTGTTTTGCTTCAGTCTTAAGTAATAGCAAAGTAACTTTTAATTCTGCCAGGAAACTGAACATTTAAATATGCAGGGTCTGATGAATTACATCCTAGATCATGGAAGAACAAGTGGAAGGTCCAGTTACAATGGCACTGAAAAAAGTGACTTATGACCATTTTTCACACTTATGGTTCTTATAGCATCCCATGATTTACATTCAGATGTTTGACATTTATGACAGATGCTGTGTCCCGGGGCCATATGATCACCTTTCCTTTGACAAGGAAAGTCAACGGGGGAGCCAGATTCACTTAACAATCGTGTTGCTAACTTAACAACTGCCGTGATTCATTTAACAAATGTGGCAAGAAAAGTTGTAAAATGGGGCAAAACTCACTTAAGAATTTTTTCACTTAGCAACATAAATTCAGGTCTCAATTGTGGTTGTAAGTCAAGGACTACATATATGTTAATTTTCAGACGTCAGAATCTATTTTTTTTACCTGTAACAGACTGTGCAGATTTTACCTGTAACGGATATTATATACCATTACTTCAGCACAGCATTTGCTAACATGCCATGGTATGCATGACACAATTAATTTAATGCTTAACTGGCTTAAAATTTGTACTCAGAGAAAGCTGATCACTGGTTGTGCATCAGGTAAATGAGATGCCATAACAGTGGTGAAATCTAATTTTTTTCACCACCGGTTCTATGGGCGTGGCTTGGTGGGGGAGTCATGTGATTGAGTGGGTGTGGCCAACTCAATGTCACTCACGGCAAGGTGGGGCGGTAGCACCTTGCTGTTAGTGACGTCGATTTGGCCACACCCACCCAGTCACAAAACTGATG
>JANHFL010001090.1:11403-28878 GCA_032468155.1 Oxyrhabdium leporinum
GCAGGCAGGGGCGGGGCCAGCCAGAGGTGATATTTGCCGGTTCTCCGAACCAATCAAAATTTTCCCTACCGGTTCACATGAAACGTTGCGAACAGGCTAGATTTCACCTCTGCGCCATAAACTTCAGTATTTTCACTAATTATTTGGGTGATAAGGTGGATAAAATGCTTATCAAATTTGCAGATGATACAAAATTGAGTGGGATAGCTAATACTTTAGAAGGCAGAAATAAAACCTGAGAGTATTTTTTGTAGAAAAGAACCGCTTAGAGAAAACTGTCAAAGGTAACAGACTGGAACTTAATAGACTCAAGTGCAATAAAATAAATATGAACTAGCAGTGGCTCCATAATTATTTTATTATATTCTGTTATGGTTAAAGTACTGTATCATGTTTTGGCCACCACCCTTCAATGATTCAGTGAAAATCGAAAAGGTTCAAAGAAAGACAATGAAAACAACGAATTCAGACTCCAGGAGACTAGAAATTAAGGCCAATGAAGAATGATTTAAGTAGTTGGGTATATATAGCCTTCAGAAGGGACAATTAAAGGTGACATTATGGTGCTCTTCAAATACTTGAAGGTTATCATCAAAATATCAGTGCCTGTTTTTTCTTCTTCTTTAGTTCAAAAGGTGGAACCATGAATTTAAATTACAAGAGATAAAAATATTAAAAATAGAAGTGCTTCAGCAACAGAATAAATTATAAAGAAATGAGTCCCTTTTCCTTAGATGCGTATCTACATAATAATCTGCCTAGGATACTTAATTTGGATTCCTGCACTAAGCAGGAGGTTGGATTTATCCTACTCTAACTTTGTGATTTTTAAAATGCTATTTTAAAAAAGGCAAAAAATGTGAGATATCACAATTCTGTCAGTTCTGTACTTGAAATTTATTAAATAATGATGGAAATGGAACAAATAATATTAAAGGGCAAAGAATTCCACATACTGATGCCTAAATGGCAGGGATGTCAAACTGGAGACCCGAGGGCTGGATGTGTCACATGCAGGCCATGCCCACCCCAGATCCACAAAGGGGAAAAACACTGCAAAACATCACATGATGGCAACATGACGCAGCAAGTTTGACACCCGTTCTCAATGGTAACAGGAAAGCATTCAGAAAGATTACTAGAAATCTCTGACAACCTTCTGATTAAATGGTAAATGATCTATGATAATGGATCATGAATTTGAAATGCAGTGTTAGGCAAGATTTTTTGAAATAATAACAAATTCCAGGAATATAGACATTTTTACCAAATCTTTGTTTCATGGTTAAGAAAATTTGATGTTTTAGCACTATGAGACTTGCCAGCCAAGTAAAGTCATAGATGTAAAATCCTTTCTTGCTTAGTAACAGGTAATCTCTGGATTAAGAGTGAGATCTGTTCCTAAATCTGTCTTTAACTCTGACTTGTATAGAAGTTGGAACTTGTAATTACGAACATGTTGCCCTGTTGGTGGAAGATGTTCTTTTTTCTTGAGTCATGAAATCACGCAATATTTTCATGAATCACTGAAAAAGGCTGCATATTGAAAACCCATGGGATTTTTTTCAACTAACTCTATTCTCAAAACCTCTGAGCATAGTGAGAGACTAAACTCCTTTTGCATGAATATTGTATTCACGAAGCAGTGGAAATACCTCTTTATAAGGAGTTATATTACAACAGTCATTCAAAATATTCAACTAATAATATATATATACTTATGCTGAGTCTATGTAATCTGAAAAGGGAATTATTTCATTTTCTAGGCTGTTCCTTGAAATTTTTTTTTCTAACTCCTTTTTTTATTGGACTTGCTCTTGTAATTGAGGATAATTTACAAATTTCATAAAACATATGCGACAGAAATTCCAAATTAATTTCAGATATTCAGTTTTCCAATCACATGCAAAGAATGTGCTGAACTGATTCAGAGATAACATTAAACCAAGATCTAGCTTTGCATTCATATCAGCAATCTTATGCCTACCAATTATTTCTTTTTTGAGCCTACCATGAAGTGTGAAAGGTTGTGGTTCCTTTTTACTAGTCTAAATTATGGTTCACCACCACAGCCAAAAAATGATTTTAAATGAATCATGAAAATGTAAAAATTCAGCCTTCATTAATTGATAAGTTCTGAAATTCAGGACAGTAATTCTCACCTTTTAAAACTGCTTTTTCTTGCAGTAGACCTGGTAGTTCTTTTAGAAAGGCCTGCACTGTCAGAAATGCTAGGTTCAGATTGTTTACTTTTCTGAACACTGGATTGCAGAATTACTCTGAAAAGAGTGGGGAAAAAGATATTATATCAAACAAGCTGAAAAGATATATTGCACAACAAGATTGATATGTTATGTGGTTTCCAGATCTGAAAATTGGGGTAGTGTGAACAGATTTATTTAGTCTTCATGTTTTAAGTTTTTATAGGTTTCAGTGAAAGCATTAGTATTTCCAACATTTTTGGTTTAGGGCTTCTCAGAGAGTTTTTTTTTTAAATGTGCCAAAAAAGATTACAGAAGATCAAGAATCAGCTATATACATATCTATATATTCTTCAACTATCAAAATGAACTGATGAATGGAAAAAACTCTCTGAGAATCTTAGTGGTATGCCAGAAGGCAAATGTATCACATATAAATTGCACAGTTATGTATTTCACAGAAAAGACAAAATGAGCTGGTGTACTGTACTCTTGCAAAGCTATGAGGGTAGTTTTATATTTCCCCTCAAAATTCCCTCTTCCCCCCCAAACGTCAGTGGAAAATAGGATAATAAACAAAGGTTTGCCTCATCTGAATATTTGCATCATCTTAAATAAGTATTCAGTAGAAAAATTATGTATTTATACGTTTCTGTCCACCATACATCATTAGTTTATGTACAACAAATTAACTGTGAATGTCCAAAGATGCTAGGGTTTGAAAAGATTTCAAAATTCAATAATCCTACAAGCAGATGGAAGTGTAGCAGACCTCTCCTCCGACTTGCAATCTACTATATAACCTAAAATTTGCCTCAAAAATGTGCAAAAGGGCACAGGGGCTGAGGATAGAATTGACAAAAAGAAACGAAATCTCCCCCCTCCCCCTTCATAATGGAAGCATCACTAAATCTAAATTCTTCCTGCTAAAATTTTAAAAAAAAATCCCCATTCACAGAAGGCTCATTCTGAATCTAAACTGGACTTTTCCACAGTGAAGCCTTCCATATATGTTAACCCAATCACCTGGAATTATCTAGCCAGCATGTCCATTGCTGAAAATTCCAGAATTTGAGGGGCATATGTCATGGTTATCAAACTCGCCGTCACATGACGTATTACGATGTTTTTCCATTTGGGAGCTGGGGTGGGTGTGGCCTGCTTGTGACACATCCACCCCACGGGCCCCCAGTTTGACACCCCTGGCATATGGTTTTCAAATTCTGCGTGGTGACACTGCAGGGTAATACTGAGTGGTGGCAAAGGAGTTAGAATGCAGTATTGCAGGCTAATTCTGCTGACTGTCAGCACTTCGAACTTGACCAGCTCAGCCTTCCATCCTTTTGAGGTTAGCAGAATGAATACCCAGATTGTTGGGGGCTACATGCTAACTCTGTAAGCTGCTTATCATGGCTGAGGAAGGCTAGTCTAACTTAGTATTCAATGAAACATCCCTTTCAGAAAGTCACTGCTACTTTGCTATCCCCATTATCTTATGTTATTTTCAACTTGAGAAACAGAAAGAACTTTCTACTTTTTCCATCCACAGTTGGCAGTAATCAGTGGAATAACTTGCGTCCAGAAGTTGTGGCTTCAACACTGGAGGTTTTTAAGAGGAGACTGGACAATAATTTGTCTGAAATGGTGTGTGTATGCGTGTGTATCTGTGTGTGTATGTCCAGGGTTGCATGCGACCAGCCATGTATTGGACACCCCTGCCTTAGATATTAGTCTTCCCTCCACAAAGTAACAAGAAGCTCACTTGGAAGGGAAATTGGAGATAGCAACAGTTTTCTTCCAACAATGAACTATTCTATCCTGCAAATTCTGCTAATTTTTAAATGAGCAACATATACTCATGACTACCACTGTAATGAAAATTGCAAAGAATAGTTACTGATTAAATGACTCGTCCTCTTGGTAACATGTCACCATCCCAAAACTTATCTCACTGAATTGGAGTGAATATTTCATTATTGGTATAGTCAAGAATGAAAAATGGAATTATTTATCCCCAGGAAACCTGACATTAATGTTTCAAACCTTACACAATATATACAGTAGAAATGTCACATATTTTGCAATTTTTAAAATAAAAATACAAAGTGTGCTATCTTTCAGTAATAATAATTCAAATAAAATGATGAGCAGCTCTCTCAAGATGAATATAATCTGGTTATGCATTAGAGCATATTATCACTTAGAATCAGAAAAAGAGAAGAATTCTGAGCTAAACACTATAACAAAACAGAAGATGGTCAATACAAGATTCTAAGGCAAGTATAGAAAAATGTGAACTATTCCAAAGAATCATTAGTAGGCACAATGTTCAATGATTAATATGCCTAAATATAATTCAAATAATTTTAGTGTCCTGTTAACTGTATTTTGTTACTATCCAAATAAGAAAATAAAAGCAAAGAACAAATAATATTAGGAAGGGGAAGGGGGGGGGGAGGGAGGGAGCACATTTAGAAGGTCACATGTGGCTCTTGTCCCCCTAAGTAGCTGAGAAATTAAACTATCAAATTATCTGCCGCAGGACACTGTAGAAGAAGGAAATGGCATGCTTGTGACAACAATGTGGAAAGCTAGAAAGATATAGATATAGCTGGAAAGATATAGCTGGAGAAAAATAAGCTCTGATTGAATCTTAGCCAAGAATGAGGGGCTATGTATTTTATGATTTGAAAGATTAAAATACTAGATTAGGTTCTGCTGCCCTGAACAGATTTGGCTGACAATTTGGGAATTGTCACGGATTTACCGCTCCAGCTGAAATAGCACCTGGAGGTTGTGGATAGCAGGTTCTTTCATCAGCTGCACCTTGTGCATTAAGTGCAGCCATTTCTGGATGGAGGAATTTTGCACAGTCAATCATCTTACAGATGGACTATTGCAACCTCATCTGCTTGGTCTGTCTTAGAAGAACGTTCAAAAAGTTCAACTAGCTCAGCATGCATCTCCCTGTATAGTTGTGAGTGCATCAAAATTTGCCCCTGTGACAGTATGACAGTACTTCAGCAGGTACAACGCTTGCCAATTAGCTTTTAGCTGCAACTCAAGATGCTATTTTTCAACTTTAAAACCCTTATGGCTCAGACATGGATACTTATGAGACCATATTCTCTGGATTGAACATCCAATGAAATCAGATAATTTGAGCTTCCTGAACATCCCTTTCTTCAAAGATGCTATTGACTTTGGGTTAAACTTTTTTAGTGATGACTCCTTTGGAATAGTTTACCTGTTCTCCTCCCAATACTGGGCTTCCAAAAGGCTGTGAAGACCTGGATCTTTGGGAAGATATTTGGAAATATGGAGACTTTGCCAAATATCATGGGATGGCATTTCACCTGTTGTTTTCTGGGGTGCTTATACATTTGGGTTTTTTTTATTCGTAATATTTGTTTTGGAGATTTGTAAACTTCTTACAGCCTATGGGAATTTGGCAGCATAGAAGCCTCAATCAGTCAGACAAACAGTCAGTCAGTCAAGAAATAAATATGAATAGAGTTGTGGACTTGACCCCTCTCTTAGTATTCTATTCAGTACTTCAGTATTCTTAAGACTAAAAACACTGCCCACTGATGGTCTAAAATAACAGCAATCTAAAAAATCTTTACCTTTTTCATTAACTGAATTACTTTGTGTACAACCAAATACTGTGTTGACTAATTGGAATGCTCCAATTACTTCAAAGCATTCATGTGGACAGGGGAGGAAAGAAAGGAAAAGGGCATACAACCACTCCTTGTTTAGCAACCATTTGCAAATACTACTGTAATAAATCATTCATTTTCTGACCAATGCATGCATTTATCACCAAATTTCATCACCAAAACAATGCACGCCAGTAAGAGTAATGCTGCCAGAGCTACAAGAGAGAACTTAGCTGAATGAGATGGAAATAACCAATGACCTTCATCTCCTCCCTCCCTCTCTTTTAGTCACCTATTTAATTAGTGATCATTTCACTTAACAACTGGTCACTGGAAATGAACTTGGTCATTAAACAAGGAGTGGGCATATAACAGAACAATAGCACTGAATGCCTAGACTATGGGCTTATTTGTTTACAACTCTTGACACTGTAGAGTTAAAACACAAGTCAGCAGGTCCAACCCCAAAGGATTCCAGAAAGAGACTAAATTCCTCATACATGCAGACAAAAGGAAGCAAGCGCACCATACATTAAAAACAGCAGCACACATATATGTTTTCTACACAAAATATCTGAACCAGCACACAGACAAGAAGAGACTTCTAGCTCAAAAGAAAATTCTAAGGCAGATAAATCACCCCTTGTACTACAGCCCTTTTTGCCTCTAAAAGTACCTAGAGAAGTTAAATGAAGGGGGGCGGGGGGGATGGTAATAAAAGCTAGATGCAATGCACTTATGATTAAGGCAAGAAAATGAGCTACTGAAGAGAATGTAATAGGGACACTTACACAGTGCCTCTCCCAAGGGAGGTTCTGATGGACCTATGTTCTTAAACCATCTAGACACAATAGCAGGTTGGGAAGAAGGGAGCCACACACAATCCACCAGATGACAATGCTACTCAGAGCAGAGGCCAGTATAGCTAGGAGGCATCTAAAAAGGAGTGAGGGTGGGGAGGAAGAGATGAACATGAAGTCAAAAGGGGGTGGGAAAATAAAAAAAATTGCAGATGAGTGGTACATTTCATCTAAAAGAAATGTCTATTAATTTTCACTATGGAAAATGTTTTCCACTCACTGGGCAAAGGTTAGCTTTTTTTTAAGAAGTACCTTTGTCATTATACTGCAACTCACTTTCACCTTAAAATATGAATTATTCCTAGACTGGTTCAATACTGTTGTTTTTTTTTTAAATACCCAACCATCTCCTTATTTACAAAATGACCTTCCAATATCAAATGCACTCTGTGCGTGGATTAACCGATTCAATCTGTTCTACGTATATTACATTTTACATATACTGTACACACAAAATGTAGCACCGAGGAAACTGTTGTTTTTCAATATTTCAATATGTATCTTAAAAGCATGGCATTTTTAAACGGTAATGCTTCTTTTCCTAACCCTGATAAAAGCAAACTTACCATACACATTTAAAGATATAGCACAACCCATTCCAGCACAAGGGCTGGCATGACAACAGCTTCCTAAGCAAAGGTCCCTAGAAAGAAGGTTATTCTGACCAAAACAATGAGTCTGACCTTTAATTCAGGAGTCATTTTCAATACTGCTGACGTTGATAACAAAATTTAAAAAAGCTTTGAGATGTTGGTGTAACATTCAGTTTAAAAAAGCATTTGAGAAAGGTTACATGTACGTCTTAGTGACAGACCAAAGAATTTGGTGATAATAAAATGAAATCACGAGCAGGCTTGTAAGTGATTCAATTACAAAGAACTGCAACAATCTTTTTAAAGTAACACAGAACGTAACCAAATCAAATTTCAAAGAAAAAAGTGTTTGTATTTACAAAATCAAAATAAAGTTAAACTTACGTTAATGGAACTGAATATGCTTTTGCCTGCCTTTTACTTTTAAGGGCACGGAGCTTGTCCCCTTGTGTTACTGTGTGTGTTTCTTCTTCATCACTGTACTGCAAATAAATGGCAACTCATTAAAGTTATTTATAACAAAGCTTCCAAGTCTTACTACTGAAGAACCATATTCACCACCGTATTAGTTAGGGGTGGATTGTTTTACCCAGTTCCAACAGTTCTTAAAAAAATGTTCTGAGAATTTTATTTTAGTTTTTGTTAATGTGAAGGTCAAATCAGTAAGACAAAAGGTAAACCTGAGCAGCAGAAAAGAGGAATTTTGGCAAAAAGTGCTATTATGCCCATACTTGTATCGCAGAATGTCCTGTTCATTATTTTCTCTATTTTTTTGGAATGCTTGATAGGAACAGAAATACAGAACAGCTATACAAATGAATCCAAGCACTTTTGCTTTATTATACCCACATTAAAACAACAACAACAACAGTCCTAAGGTTTCCAACAGCACACCATGCGGATGATTACCGGTTCAGAATCTTTTCTGCTGGCATTCTGATTTTTTGAATCGTTAATTGAAATGTCATCTACTCCTGAAAGGATTTTTGTCACTGCAAGCTTTTGAGTCTTCTTTAGCTTTGAACGATAAACATCACCTTCCTGCCACATTTCTGTCTGTTTCCTATAAAAGAAAGAAGCTGTTAGAAACCAGCTCATTTCAATGTATCATTTAAATCAAGTTGTTTCAGTATCAGACATTAATTGTTGCAAGGACAGATATAACATCAGTTCTAGTTCTAGCATCATACCTTTCCTAGAAATTAAACAATACCACTATTGAATTGCATGCAACTATTTCTGTCTTCCGTTTGGTTCCATACATTTTGCTCTAACAGAAGTGTCCGCTAATGGAAAAGGCCATGACTGTCATTCATTCATCTTCCCCACATTGTTTTTTGTGCCTCTTCCAAAATGTTGAGCTACTGGGACAATATGAAAGTCAGCCTGGCGAGATGCAGAGGCTCAGCAAAAGCCATCTTCACCCTAATCAGCAGAAACTTGGCTTTTTTGGGTATAAAGACCTACCAGAAAAAACAGTCATACCTAATGAAATGTGATTTTGAAAATGAATGCTAAATTTTACTTTTCAGTGTTAATGGAATGACTGTCAAAGAGAACATATTTAATAAGCAAAACTGACCATATGGAATGATACACTTGCATCCATAGATATAATTTAGGATAATACACTGATTATCTTGTTATGCAATATTTGTTGATTAACTATAAAGGCATTTTCCACATCGGACTACTATAAATCATATTTTTTTAAAAAAGTGACTGGATTCATATAATTTGTTAAACCAAATGCATAAACAATATCATGGGTTAATATGCCTGAACCTAGTATTTTTAACCTAATGTGGTAAAACACCCCGAGCCACTGAATAGACATGGATAATTCTGACCAAACAGTGGCAATTGTAGGTTGTTTATAACGCAGTGTCTCATCCCATTCAGAACTTAAAGTAATGACCAGTTCCTTAAAATGCAAACAACTAGTAATTCTCTACATGGCTATATGGTTCAAACATCCAATGATAGCTGTAACATATGCAGGTCGTCCTTGTTTAGTAACCATTTGCAGTTACAACACCGATTAAAAAGTAACTTTACAATCAATCCTCATGTTTATTACTTTTGCAAGTCTTGCAAAGCAAAGGAAAGCTGAAGATCATCAGCATTATGACTTAGTGATCAAGTTGCTGATCCCAATTGTAGGCACTAAACTAGGACTATCTGTACATTACATTAACACCTATTTCATATGTATGTATGCATGTATGTATGTATGTATATATGTATTGAAAAAAGGACAACTATTATACATTTAAGTGAAGCTAAGGCCTAGGGTAGCTTTCTTTAAAGTTGGTACTTTCCAGACATGAATGGACTGTAATTCCCTTCATCAATGGCCAGGCTAGACAACATATCTGAAGGACACCAAATTAAAGAGGTTGTTTGGTACTAAAAACAATTATTATATTTAACACTTAATCATCCTGGAATTGCATACAGACATAAATACAGGCATCCTATTTAAATGTTTACATACTCTAACAAAAAATGTTGTTGAGTTCCAATCACAGAGCCAGGTCTACAAATTCTAATCCAGGCAATAGTTTCAGCAGCAGTCATCCTGTAATGCTTCATAATGTAACATGCTATAAGTGTACCAGTTCTGCCAAGTCCAGCTGTATAAAAACATAAGGAAATGTACTTTATTTGGGTTTGAAGAAATTGAAGAACCTTCAATTCAAAGTTTTAAGAATAGGACAACCTTGAAAACTGTTTTTCAAAAACCTAAGGTGGTTTGAATTTGCCATTAGGAAAAAAAATCCTAAGATCTTTATTAGATCAATTCAGGATAGCAAAACCGATTTACAACCTTTGAAAGGTTTTGAAGTTTTGTATAAGTAGTATCCTGTATCTACTTTACACTATCACTCATTTGTGCAAATAATTTTGATTGAAAATACTTGGAACAATTACATGCATCTACTGTGAGGCTTTTAGCAGAACATATTAACATTTCGTAACTTGCATCTCAAGCATATTAGATTAGCATGCTTCCATACAGATAATGGCAAAGACAGGGTCATTAGATTTGTAATAAGAGGCCACAATAGTTTAGCCTAAGACAGAATAAGCTCTTATCTTCTAAGAATGACAAAAAAGAGTATGATTAATTTCAACTTTTTGAGTGAAATGATCTAATTTTGATCAAACTCATTAAAAATACATCCTGAGGCAGCATTCAGAAAGCCAAGTCTGATGAGTTCTACAGGGGTTGGTAAGGCATGTTATGAACACAATTATAAGCAATGAGACATTAATGATCTGAATTCATCACTTTAATACCTTTGCAATGAACTGCTATAGCACCTTCAGCATTCTCACAAATATTCAGAAATGCTTTGATGATAGCATCATTAGGTATGCTTCCATCAGCAAAGAAGAGATCATAATGGTCAAACCCTGCATCTTTAAATCTTCTACAGTCATACATCTTCTTATTTAGGCGAATTACAGTGGTAACATTATGTCTTCTGAAGTATGGAAAATAGGCTTCGGGAGCATGATGTGGATACCCTTGAAGGAAAAAACAAATGCAGAAAAATATGTCAGATACAACCCATTGGTAAAAGAGCATCCAAATCTATACAAAGGTGTTTTTTTCCACAAACATTCAATCTGATAAGGAAATATTCTGCCGTAAATATGAGGCAGCTGCAGCTACCGGACTGACCAATAGTGTGATTCTGTATCTGGGAGTTTCCTATGGAATGTCATAAAACTCTTTTTAATTTAAACATACCATTTTCAATTCTACTTCTTGAGTGAGGTCCACTGAAGGCCATGATTTTTTTGGGTATTATCCAGTTGAAGTCTCCATTTTCTGCCCTCTGTTAAGAAATAACACATTTTTAAACTTTATTGCTGATATATAGGCATTCAATCTACTTGTTTTGGTGAATAAAACAAAGGAGACAAGGATTGTTAATGTAAAGGTCTTATTGTATATAAGAATATATGCTCTCAATTTCATCCGGGATTATAGACCACATGCTGTCACAGTTTTAATCTTAGCTGAAAAGTTATCTCACATGGTAATGTGACAATTTTCAGTTTAGTTTGGTTGCTTATTTTTTCCCACCTCCTTTGTTTAAATTTATTTTCAAAAATTCAAGAGATGTAAATAATAAGTGCCAATTTTATGCAAATATAGCCTCAACATTAATTAAGTAATTACTAGAAAAGTGAATGATACTTACTTCATAATGCTCATATTCATTTACATCAAATGTATTAAAATCAAGGAAGCCATACTGCAATGCCTATAATCCATAAGAAATGAATTTAACATGTAGAAATCTATTAGAGATGATAACAAGCATTCTTTCTAAACACTTTATTTACCAATCATCAGCATAGTAATTGATTTTATTTAAATACTCCTACCAGAAACTTTCCAAACTAGCTGCACAACTTTTTAAATAGCAGACATAAGTTAAAATCCAACACATCCAAGTTGGAGACTTTGAATACTTAAAAAGCGCCACATAAAAGGTATTACTGCTTAAATGCCATTCAGCTTTATAATGAAGCTTTCATCACTCAGCTTAACATAGACAAACAGCCAATCTTGAAGGTCAGAATGCATGAAAGGCAACCAAAGAGTTCTTGAGTCTTCTTGCATGCTCACTCCTGGAACCATCTCAGAATTTGTTTTAACTTATTTCTCTGGTTTATCTCATTTCAGAGATTAAATTTCCCTAGGATTCCAAAAAGTTGAAATAAATAACAGTCATTATATATTACACTAACATTATATATTATACTAACCTTATTTATTGCATGGAAACAGTCAAGCAGAGTTAGATGAAAAGTGCAGGTACCAAATGCAGCATCCCTGTGAGGAATACATATATGGGCTCAAATCCAGTTTGTAAAACAAAATAGCTGATGTTTCTCATTTGCCTATATTTCTGTATATCCATTTTCACTGCATCAGCACTAAGTGGTCTAGTAAGGACTGAAAAACCACCAGCTCTTCTCCAATTCTTTAGCATCTATTTATTGCTTTTCCAGACTCTATATTCACCAACATATTATGCTAGTGACGGCTTATAAATAATGTTGTTAAACTGATAAAATCTGGCACATCAGATAGTCACAGCAGTAAAACAGAGCACATGATGAACATAAACTCTATCACATGGCATTTTAAGGCTGTTGATCCCAAAACAAGAAACAAATTCCTTTCCACCAAGATGTGGAAGAGAGAGAGAGAAAATGGACACCAGCTATCATCTTGACAAGCAGTCCCATCAGTCTTTTCCATTATCTAAATCAATTTCATCAGCAAGAGAACAAATTTAATAGCTTTAATAGTAATATTAAGAAGCCATATCTACTCTTTCCCTTTTCCTACCCCATCCCCTTCTCTGAGAACAGATAATCTCTCTATAGATTTGAGTTCGGGTATTACATAAAGTCACAATATATTTGGTATGTTTTAAATTTAATATGAGATGCTACGAGGGTTGCCAAATAAATAATTACTTGTTTTATAGCAATAAGTCAATTTGAAATAATGGCTTACATTTTCCTCATTCATTATGCTAACCCAAAGTTGCAAACTGCGATTAGGAACACTGTTTGTTTATGATTCTCTCTCTTGTTCTTGGTTCACTTTAATTCCCTGCCAAGTTCACATATATATCAAAAAACAATAACCCCTCCCACCACACACAAAGTAAGAATTAACCACAGATAAGGTATAAATACTTTGCTCATCTGCAAGAGTGCATATTTTATGAATCAGCTAGTCAATTGCAGAATAAGAAATCAGCAACTATACAAAAAGCCTTGATAAAATATATGGACTTCAACTCCCTAATCCTAACATAGCCAGGGATAAGTATACTAAGAGTTGGAAGTCCATTTGTTTCAAACTTGCCAAGGTGGAAAATATCAGTCTATGTATTCCAAAGAGTTAGGAGATCAGTGTAATATTTTTTTTAAAAAAAGCAGATACTGTTCAATTGCATGCTTTTATTTACCTGAATGGAAGATATGAAACATTTCCAAATAGTAAATGCCTGTACACACTTTCTGGAGATTCTCTCAGGTATATTATCTGTTTCAAGAAAGAAAGGGAAAAACATTCTTATGGGAGTTTTAAGGAATTCATTATTAAATTATCTAGTATTTTTGCCCGCTAAACAAACAAGTCAAGCAGTTTGAGAATAGAAATGAAAAATGAAACATACTAGCCAACATGAAGTCAGTAATAAGGTAACTGAAACAGAACAAAAATTCATACAAATGTGAGTACTTTTCAAGTTCCATATAGAGCCACTGTAGGAAATCTACAATCCAAAGTTAGTTATGTGTTCATTGTAACATTTGCTTCATAACATAAGCCATATACTTAATTCAAAAGGTCATTTATTTCATACATGAGTAAGAATTGTTAAATCAATGTTTAAAAAAGCACAACATTCTGGCATTTAGGTAGCCAGATCTAGGGTTGTAGTTATATAGTTACTATTAATATAACCATTTGGGAACTATTTTAGACAAACTGCTTTTATCAATACCTCAATACTCAAGAGGAACTGCATCATACTCATAGCGTATCATTTTAGCACAATGGTGACACACAGAACTCCCACCAGTCCTAAATAATTTGGGTCCATTCATTCTATCTGTATTGTTTACTTAATAGAACAATAAACAGAAGACTTCTGGCAACTTCTTAAATGCTTTACACTGTACTGTGATTTAATTGCTCCTCATCAACCCAGGTATTCAAATTCACCCATTTAATTGTAACTGTTAACAGTAATAATAAAATACACAAATACGTACTCTGATTGCTAAAAAATGAAAGGAAGAAAAAGACCCCTCAATGATTAGCAATTTCTAATAAATTTCAACCCCAATTTTAGACTAAAAACATTCTAAAAACTAAATAACACAAAATTTCTGTCTCCCAAAATGACAATGTTCTCTTAGGAGATGAAGTAAAGCCTAAAATTATAGGTGAAACATAATTCCATGGATGCAACTCTTTATTATCCAATTAGCATCCCCAAGACAATATAGCTGTACACAAAGTAATTATCCATTACACAGATTAAAATTGCAGGCCCTGTTTCAAGAACATCCAAATCTCTTGATGAATAGATGCTACATTCTCATGAGCAGAACTAGTTATTATCACAAATCTTCAAGAGGAAATTCACAGGCCATGTTAATTGATGTAGTTAATGTAAGCTTCAAAAAACAACAACTTAGTAATTAGAAACTGCTCTGAAAAGCCATGCTGACAATAACTACAAAATGTTAAGTGTGTACTTCAAATATGAGGAAGCTTTACATTAAATAAAAGACTTTGTATAAGCAGATGTGCATTCATATAAAATGGGGAATGTTTTATAAAATAATGTTTAGCACCATTTCTAAACAGCAACTTTCGAAACAAATAGTTTCAATTGACCTCCTGGCTAGGAATTTTGAGGACTAGATTAGGAAGGTTGTCTTAAGATGAAAAGAAAATATATCTTCCATTTCAACTCTACAGGTGATCCTCATTTAATGATCAATCATTCAGCAACCATTCAAACTTGGGATAGCACTGAACAAGTGGTACTCTTGATCAGTCCTCAAGTGCTGGCTGTCAATTGGCCCTTGTGATCAGTTAATGTCAGTAACCTGGGAGCGTTGCTGTTAAGTGGTATGGTCATGTGATGTTGCACTCTATGATTGTGTTGCTTTAATGACAGAAATTCCAGTCTCAATTACTGTCGTTAAACAAGGACTACCTGTATTTCCTGATGGTCCATATAGCCCAGAAATGATATGCTCCCCTGCCCTACCGAAAACTACCTGATAATCCTTTTGTTAATTCTCTTAGAATTAGTGGTTTTAATGTTGGATCTAGTGGGAGCATAAATGAAGAATTGGTATGGTGTAGTAGTTAAAATGCTAAACTAGAAATGGGGAAATAGCTTCATCTGGAGCAGCTCACTGGGTGACTTTCAGCTAGTCACATTCCTTGGCCTATCCTACACACAGGGGAAAAGGGCACAGAAAGCACTACGTACAGCAGAGGTGTCAAACTCGCGTCATCACAGCAGTGTCACAGGACGTATCTTGACTTCTTTCCCTTTTCTAAACCAGGCGTGGGCAGCGTATGACGCATTCAGCCCATGGGCCACGGGTTTGGTAGCCCTGATGTACAGTATATCACTTGAATTCTTGAAAAAAAAGTGGCATTTAAATTTAACAAATTTCTAAGAGTGTTGATTTGTAAGATGGTGGTTTTTATAATTGCCTTATCCCCTGAAGTAGGTACATTGCAACACGTTCTACAACAGGGGTGGGAAACAATGGCCCTTTTATGACTTGTGGACTTCAACTCCCAGAATTCTTGCTGGCTCAGGAACTCTGGGAATTGAAGTCCACAAGTTATAAAGGGGCCATTGTTCCTCACCTGTGTTCTAGAAAATTTATATAAAGCCATTAATTTATAGTGCATGGCTGTCAAAATGTTTGGCTTGCCTGGGCAGAATTGCATGAAGAGGAATTATGTTTGGCCAATATAGTTAATGTATATAAATATCACTAAAAATCACACTATATATATACCGTATTTTTTTTTAAATTTACGATCTTGTGGTGCTGCATTACTAGCTATATAGGGCCATGGGTTGGACATGTCTGGTATAGTGCTTAATTCTGTTTTCTTCGGAATGTTGTATTTTTCGTAAGAAATATCATAGCTTGCAACCTTTTGGTCTTTCTACAGCATAACTCCTATTCTCTATTCTTTTGAGTGATCTGTATGCAGGAAGAATATGAACACACATATTCACATATAACAAGCTGTAATGGAATTATGTTTGCTTTTCCTTTTCCTGCCAGGCGCAAAATAGACAAGATTGCTGCTCGATCTTGCTGCATTTACCATGCTGGATAAATGCAATTAACTTGCAAAATGCAGCCTTATGCTTTTTTCCCTTAGAGACAAGAAAAGCTGTACCAAGCAGTACTATATTCTGCACTTAGGCAAATACCACGGATGCAATTAAGAAAAATTTGTTCCCTGGATTTTACTTTTAAAAAACAGTAAACTAATTTTAAGCAAAGAGAAGTAGAAAGGCAACAAGTAAAAAAAAACACTTTCATCTTAATTCTGCAAGGATTATAGTTTCTGAGAGGAAGGTAGAGGACATTTACTATTAAGAAAATATGAGAGAATAGTACAGTACATAAAGGGAGTCTTTGATTTTTGACTGCAATTGGGACTGGGATTGCCATCACTAAGCAATACGGTCTTAAAGTATGATGTGGGTGGGTAGAGAAGGCCCTGAGACCCAGTGCAGGCTGTGCATGAGTTGAGGAATGGGTGCTGTGGTGTGACTAGCTTGAGCTCAAGAAGTCTGGGAAGGAAGATGCTACATGTGTAGCCGTGATGGCACAGTGGTTAGAATGCAGTACTAAAGGCCAATTCTGCATTCTATTGCCAGGAGCTTGATCCTGACCAACTCAAGGTTGATTCATCCTTCCATCCTTCCGAGATCGGTAAAATGAGGACCCAGATTGTTGAGGGCAATATTCTGACTCTGTAAAACGCTTAGATGCATATAAGCCTTATTTCTATTGCTATATGCTGAATTTTGTTTATATGATAATGGATGTGTTACAATGGTTCTAAGTCCCATGGTTTAATGCTAATATGATTTAGAATGGTCGTGAATAAATTACTGTAACTTAAGATCTACCTATATATGCAGAAAGACGTGTATTATAACTGAAATACCTTTGCATTTCAATAATTAACTTCCTTGAAATGTTTTAGGTATTTTTTTTTAAAAAACAGTATTTTATATCTTTTAAAACACTGATTTAAAACTAAATATTTACTAATAATTAGTAAACTAATATTTACTATGAAGAAATTATTTCATCCCTATGTTGTCAGTCTCTTTCCTAGAAACTGATTAGTTCATATGTATTTAATTCTAGCAATACTTTAGGAATGGATTCCACCAAATTAATCATTGACAATCATTGCTATTCAGTTTTCTCCCCACAGCTAGGTGTTAATAGTATCAATCTGCAGAATACATTTTGCTATAACAGCACTGGATTAACCTGCAACACAAATCTCTCTCTCTCTCTCTCTCTCTCTCTCTCTCCCTCC